>JBAJMU010000001.1:25732066-25752367 GCA_037952995.1 Hyposoter didymator | reverse complement strand
ATGAAAATTCTATCGGAAATAGCGGAAATTTGACATTTTTCGCCCAATTTTAGATGAAAAATTACTATGTTTTTGCTCAAATTTCTCAGAGCGTACGAAACTGTCACCAGAAAACTATGGAGGATCGTAATTTGTGATATAAATTTCCCCGCATTTCTCTCCGTGAACGGTTGATGACTGATTTATTATTGAGAGTTAAAACTCCATATCAAACTGTCGAAAACAATTTTAATCCCAATTTTTTTTCAACGCCATTCGAGTGTTATTTCTAAAAATCGTTGCAAATAGAATATTCTCTTTATTGATCGTCTTTCCACTAGACTCTGTTAATGAATGATGAAATAATAGAGAGAGATGGTGAATGTCTAATTTATGGAAAAAATAGTTCCAGGATAAATGACAGTTACCGTGTTTGTTCAATAGTGTGGGATGGTCACGTTACAGTGTGATAATTGACGAAGTTTTTTTTTTTTTCATTGAGAGTGACATTGTCGGATCATTCACTCTGTCGACTGTGAAATATCACATGAGATTATATGATTTCTTTACATTGTTCCGATCGATTTTCTTTGGCTCGTTGATGTAGTCGTTACGAATGTGCATGGAGAGAAATGCCGGGAAATTTATATCACATATTGCTATGCCACCACAGTTTTCTGGTGACAGTGTCGTACCCTGTGAAAAATTTTAGCAAAAACAGTAATTTTTATTAAAATTCTATCGGAAATATCGGAAATTTGACATTTTTCGCCCAATTTTAGATGAAAAATTACTATGTTTTTGCTCAAATTTCTCAGAGCGTACGGAACTGTCACCAGAAAACTATGGAGGATAGTAATTTGTGATATAAATTTCCCCGCATTTCTCTCCGTGTGCCAAAACCGGTTATTGAAACTTGATTAAAATGTTGGAAAATGTTGAAGCGAGTAAAAAGTGTCTGCTATTTTTTTTTTCGAGTCAATTCACGAATACAAATCTTGAGTTTTGCTGTTACCTGCACCATGAATGAGTGTACGCTCTAAGAAACATGATGGTTGGAAGGCGCGGTCACATTACGTCTGAGTCGCACCAAACATCGTCAGCGGATCATTAGCCGAGTCAATAGGCATGCATTTAAGCATATGCAGTCGTACATTTTGTATGTTTTGCACGTTGGGATCCGCTGTATTCCAATTTTAGTGAGGTTCAGGTTGAAGTTGAGAGGTTGGCATTCACCTTGGTCCTGGGAATCTACAAGTGTATACGAAATCCAACGAAATCGCGCGTCGGCCAGTACGAACGTCGAAAATGCCGATTCTCGCGTCCACATACATTTCGCTCCAATGCGATAAAATTCAGAAGGTCGTAGCTATCGTGGTCCAGACTAGGCCTTACAGGACGTTGTGGTACGAGTTCCGTTATAAATACTTGTTCACTGGATCAGCTGAATTCTCGCGTTTTTCCATTTAAAAATAGAATCTCTCACCGAGCATTCTTACATCTTTTTCTTCGCTCGCTTTCTCTCCCCCTCATTCCCACTGTCTCTTCTATTTTTTTTTTGCTGGTGTCGCGAACGAGCAGCACATCATGTGTCGCTCCCGACGTCTGACTAATGCTGAGGCTTTTAACGTTCATCGTTTTTTTGACCCTCTTTTCGTCGCGATCAACCGCGACCGCATACCGATGGGATACGACCTAATAATGCTTGACATTCTCGGAACATCAGAAGCGAAAGATTTATACGATGCCTCCGATGAATGCGGAAATATATATTTCTAGTATTGTGTTAAAAAACATCGAACGCTCGATTCTCTTCCAAGAACCCGAAGGCATAGTTTTGGTTTCATATATACTTTGTGGACGTTGAAAAACGTTAAACTGGTGCGAACTTTTGTTGGTAAAAACATGATCTACAAGTTAATAATTTGTTCATAATTGTTTGTTTTTTTTTCACAATAACAACTTTCGAAGGGCAGCTTTTCTTTCAAATGTAGAGTCGCGGTAGCGAATGGAATGGAACGGATGCTCAAAGTTTGTCAACTTTTAGACGTTATTTCGGTTATTCACTCCCATCCATTCGAGACTCAAACCTCAGCATAGAACATTCAGTCAAATTTTCCAATTTTTGATTAGTTATTAAGGAATTCAGCCAACAAATTCTGTGACGCTGGGAATCGTTATGCTCGGCCAGGATAATGATCAATTGTTATCGATGTGTCGCTGACGACAACACGGAGAGAAATGCGGGGAAATTTATATCACAAATTACTATGCTCCATAGTTTTCAAAAACATGGTAATTTTTCATCTGAAATTGGGCGAAAAATGTCAAATTTCCGCTATTTCCGATAGAATTTGAATAAAAATTACTACGTGTTTGCTAAAATTTCTCAGAGGGACGAAACTGTCACCAGAAAACTATGGTGGCATAGTAATATGTGATATAAATTTCCCTGCATTTCTCTCCGTGAAATTGAAACTCATTTCGTCGAAGCACTACATCGTATAAATCGCTCGAAATTATTCCACAACGATAGAGTTTTTTTTAAAACACTAAATGAATAAATCAAGATGAATGGGAAGAAAACGCAATTGATTAATAAATGTTGATTCTGTAATATGACAACGATATGTGGATACGAAAAAGTACGATATCATGCGATATTCAACTACCCCGGGTCGTCTCAAAAGTCGGAGCATTGTTATAGGGCGCCGCTTGGGCTGTTCAGCCTCGGCATAACTGTATAATCAATAGGGCAAACAGAAGGGCGCGAGCTCTGGTAGGGTTATATAAGGACTATAAGGTATAAAACGGAAAGCGCAAAAGCGTGGAATAGCGGGCGTTTGCGAGACGAGGAAGCCCTCTTCTGGTGTTTTGCGGCTCAGGAATTGTTTAGTCGATATAATGGATCTATCCAAGGCTCATAGTCTGATATATGTTAAGGGCTTCACTTGATTATACTTGGCCATATGGTTTTGTGCTTCAAGAGCCTGGAACTACTATTGTATCTAAATTTTGGGAGTTGTAATTTAGAAACACGCGCGCAGTCGAGTCTTTAACATAGAAAAGATGTTTCAACAAATGAGAAATATTTTCTGACTGGAAAACGTGTTTGCTTCTAGAAAAAAGTGACAACATCAAAAACATTGAATGCTCAGTATAAAAAAAAGAATTTCGTGAAATTTACTATGGAACTGTTTCGCTCAGGTTGACCTAAAAACTGTTACTCGTCCGAGGGATTGAGTGAGCATTAAGAATTTTATTTCCGGATTGCATCGTTAAAACTCATCGTTGGCCATCAGACTAGAGCACAATTCAATTTATCAAACTGTTCCCTCGTTGAGTCGAGTTTCCTTTCTCGCCAGAGGCTCACAAACGCTCACACGTGTACTCGGTTATCTCATTTAGCTAGATAATTAAGCGCCACCTTTAGCCAAGTCGACAGAGCGTGTAAGAGTCGGGACGAGAGAAACGGCAGCAGCTTTACTCCCAACTTTCTCTCTCTCTCTTTCTCTTTCTCTCCATCTCTCTGTCACCACAACGTTGAGACAATACATTCGTACAAGAGCTCAGAATAAAGCTTGGGGTAGAAACCCCAAGCGAGTTACCCTGCGAGGACCGTCTTCAAGTCTTTCTCATCGTTATACCCATCTGCTTTATCTTTCTTCCTTCTGAACATATAAGAGAAATATATATGAAGCTTTCTCATCGAGTTGGAGCAATAATTCACCAAAGTCACTGAATGCCGTAGCTATAGGATGAGACTGGGCGAAGAACAATAATTAAAGGGTTCCGTTTATTTTGAAAAAGCTTTACCTCCGATAAATCATTACGCGATGGACAGATTAATTTTTCAAATATGCCAAATATCAGCAAGTTAATCATTTTCGTGTCAAAAATAGTCCAAAAAATAAAGTTTTTTCATTGCAATTCCGTTGAAAACAAAAAACGGAACTGCACAAATGTTTAGACAACTTCATAACTTTTTTCGTAAACGTGAGATGTTTGTCGTCTGTTTTATTATTCACCCTTGAAAAATTGATCGATATCCACTCTTCATGTATTCTCCTGTGAATTTAGACACCCTTGTAGAGTGCAAAAGATATGGGAATTTTGTGCATAGTATAGAATATTACAGTAAGCTCTTAACTTGTACTTTACCCTCCTCCTTGTAGATCTTGACCGAGTCTTTCCCCAACCAATATTTCTCATGGACTTTGAATTTTCGCCTCTTCGTGGATATTTCCATATTGCCTCTATATTTATTTCCGCGCATACACGATAACCCCGTGATACACATATAATCTATAAATTTTCTTATACGCGATCTCAGTGGGTCGGTATATTTACAAATTTAGTATCTTCCGAGGAGAATTATATGTCAGGCGCATTTATTATTCATGAACAATGCACTTCGAGTCCGTTGCCAGGGGTTGCCTAAGGCACAGCAGATTTCATAAATACGAAAATTCACGTTCAAGGGAGCAACGGAACGAGCGGAAGCGAGAGAGAGAGATAGAGAGAGAAGGCAGGAGGAAAGGACGGGGACAGAGACTTCCCGGGTACTTTCATGCAAAGGAGCTTGCTGACCCGGGGCATGAAAGCCGAGGGAAAGCCCGGAAGAGGTCAACTCGTCGGTCGAGAAATGGAAAAAATCTGGGAAGATAAACACTGCCGAATTTTAGTCTCTGCTTCGAGTATCAAAAATCACATGTTGTATTAAGCTACTCACACGGGCATTGTGAAAGAATAAAAAAACCAAAAACTGCGATTGTTTAATAAATGTATGGAACGCGTGGCGCAAATAGAATGAAAAATTGGCTGGAATAAAAGCCAGAGCAGGCAAGGGTCTCGTTCTAGCGAAGCTTATTGCATTTCATAAGCAGCAGATGAAAGGTTTCTCATGTATCGTCCGTTTGAAACATTTTTAGACATTTCGTATTCGGCTTAAGAGTTGAGCTGACGTTTTTCCATGAAATATAAATTTTCATTTCACCAATTAGTATAAAACACTTGCGAACTACGAAAGGATTATCGAACGAGACGGTTGTAAATCTAGAGCACAACGCGCGAATAACAATAATTACGTTTGCATGCTGCAGGCTCGTACGATGGAAAAGCAGCGAAAGAGTGTAGGAGGAGGACATGGCAAAGAGAAAAAGAAAGTACAAGCCTGACGCCAAGCAAGAGCAAACGAGACACTGAGCAACTCTTTGTGTACTGAGAAACGACGCGTGGCTTTTGATCCGAATTTAGACGAAGCATACAGTCGGTACATCAATGCGTACATGCATAATACCACGTGTAAGCTCTAGTAGAATCTGAGAACGAGACAACAAAATTCGGAATTTGTCGCAGCTGTTCCCAACGATTTTGAGACAATCGACGCTTGTCGGTATTTTGTAGGGTTCCGCGTGTCTCGCAGATAAAACGATAACGAGAACAGAAAGTTTATTTTTGGTGCACTCAATTTTTACGTCAGACGCGTAATTACAACTCGAAAATTCTGGACTTGTCTTTACGGGAACAGAAACATCGCTGTGGAGTCGTGATTAAAACATGAAAGAGACATTTTTTAATAAATAAATTTTTTTTAATTTTTACTGCACCGACCGAACCGTTATGTCGACATCTGGGAATTTTTCTGCTGGCCCATTGAATCGACACTCGTACCAATTCCCTGTAAAGACTGAATCGTACATTTTCAAAATTTCATATTCCACACCACGATGGTATAAACTCACCCTTGTCTCACAGAAATCGTGTGTGACGTCGATATTGGTAGCTAAGGGAAGGAAACAAAATTTGTTATGACCGTGAAAGAGGAACCACGCATCTTTTTCCTTCATTCATTTCTACCATTTTTACGAGCCTCTGGAGAACGACCCAGACCATCGTGCCGGCAGAATATTGCCTTGAAACCGAAGGTTTCCCTCACACGTTTGTTTACGCATGTCGTATATATATATATATATAACAATCGTCAAAATAACAATTTTTATATGAAACGTACGAATCCAACCCAAATGGATAAGAACAGCGATTAAAAGTTTGATTTCCGTTTCCGTTTCGTACGATTTGCTTATCTTTATTGGTGATATCCCTTTAGTTCCACAAAACGGATAACCGGTAGAGTGTAATGAAAAGTAAATACAAAATTAACGATCGCCGCATGCATATACGAGAGAAATACCGGTCTCAAGGGACGCGGGGCCCTTTCTCTGCCAGAGCCTTATCCTTTCGATCGAGATCAGCTCCTATTCTGCATTGGCGTATATCTGTACGTGGATGTCGAATTCTCTGCATCCCTGATCGCGTAAAGATTGCCAAAGTTTATTGGCACCGTCAGCGACACTCCCGCGAGAGAGAGAGCTCGATTTATGTGTCACCCACACTCGCGAAGAGGCTTCCCTCATCTCACCGGGTCAATATACGTTCATGGTGAATGGAGGAATCGCTCACAAGTGGAAATCGTTCCGCAACACTCGAAGCTCTCTCGCAATTTTCCAGCATACACAATTCCTCCCGTTAAATTCATTTAAGAAATAAAAGCGTTCAGCTTGAGAAACACAAGTTGCATCTCGTCCCCAAACCCAACTAAGCGTTTCAATAGGGAAAAAAAAAAAAAAATTCATCCACAACATCGAGAAGCTTTTCTGTGAATAATTTCACACTTCCTCACATACAGTTTCGTAGCTTGTACATAGAAAATATACAATAAAAAGCATGAAGCGTAGAAAACGTCGTTGAGTGAGATGAGGTCGTTGAATATGAAGGCAAAAAAGTGAAGCGCTTGATGGGAATAAATTTTTGTTCCACGTATCGGTATACTAAAGACTTCGTGTATGAAATTAACAATAAAGGAAAAAAGGCATTCGCCCTATACCAAGAGAATAAGTGTTTCGGGTTTTAGGTAATCCCAACCGGTCTCGCAATCAGCCCCGCGTACGAGTTCGTTTTTCGGCGGACGCGAGTTATGTGGCGTCGAAAATAAATACACACACACACACACACACACACACACACACACACACACGCACACCAAGTAATATTGTGCATGATGTATAGGCCGGAAGTTAGGGGTTTATTACCGCGAGTGTACGAGCATTTCGTGAAATGACGAGGTATCTTCATCGTGCATAACACTACACGAGGGGACCAGAGCTTGCTTCGGCCTTCTACCCCTTGCACGTTGCATGGGACGTTTCATTCGAAGTGACGAACAACGGTTCGGCACGTCAGGTTCGTCACAAAGTTCTACAATTTGTTTGGAACTTGCGTGGGTTAATAACATACAATAAAACCAAATGGATTGTATCGTCATTTTCCAGATTCATCTTTAGACAACTTGGAAACGTTTTCTCCGTAAGAAATTCCCCGGTAAATGTTCGTAACATGTCACATGAAAATACCAGTGGAGCAATGCGTATATGCACACATATGAACATTCGCAATGGGCGATGTCTATGTACGTGAAGCCGCGAGGCGCCAAAACCAAGTGAGTACATGCGCCGAGCAACGGGATTCGTGGACGATATCGTACTGGGGAATTGGTCGTTCCCTCGGCACAGCCGAGCAGGCGAGCTTCTGTACCCACTGTTATTCTCTCTATCCCTTTACCTCACCGCTATATAGACACCTCGCTATACCTCCCTCTTCCTTTCATCCGGGCACTTCCGCTTTTGATATTTCTCTCGCATGACGCGATATAAAATAATTCGAGGCTTTAATGGGCCGCGCACGGAAGTCGGGCAACTATAAAACCACATGCACACCTCTGAAAGTACTAATACACACTCATAGAAAAATATATACACACGATATAAGTCGAGAGAATATCGTGGCGACGATAGTTGAGCGAGAATGGTATTAGGGTTTTTGAGGGAATACAGAAACTTCCTCGTTTCGTTCTTGTCCTCATTCACGTCCACGTTTCTCCACTCTGAACTCTCTACATACTTTTCGACGTCAACTTCGATGCAATGATGCGAGTTCCGGGTCGCGCGTCACCGCATAATAGCCAAATCTCTCTCTGCTTCTTTCTTGCTCTTTCTCTTCAAACCCTTCCCTTTCACGGCTTCGTTATGTCTTTCGACTTTTTTCTCCGGATTCGAATCGCTCCTAGACCTTCTTCAATTCTTCTCCATGCACTTGCTTTTTCCATTTCTCTACTCGTCCGCCAAGGTATTATTAAATAATTCTATTTCACAAGCCAGGCATGTCCTGCAGACTATTTCCAGAAGGTTTCCTAGAATATAGAAAGCGAATTGAACTTTTTCTTCTTTTTATTTCATTTCTAACCGCACTGAATGTGTTTATTTGCTGAGGAGTGTTCGACGTGGATTTTCCTCCACGAGAGTTTGTTCAGCTCAATGAAAATCTCGCTTCATTTCTGTTCCAACCTTCTGATGATTGCATACGCATGAATACATACAAATGCAGGAGGATTTTATTGAATCGCCTAACATCCGTGCATCTGATGACGTGAATCAATTGGATTTTGTAAGTCATAGGATGTTATGAGCTTGTCTTCATATATTATGGTGCACGGAGAGAAATGCGGGGAAATTTATATCACAAATTACTACGCTCCATAGTTTTCTGGTGACAGTTTCGTCTCTCGGAGAAATTTTAGCAAAAACATAGTAATTTTTCATCTAAAATTGGGCGAAAAATGTCAAATTTCCGCTATTTCCGATAGAATTTTCATAAAAATTACTATGTTTTTGCTAAAATTTCTCAGAGGGACGACACTGTCACCAGAAAACTATGGTGGCATAGTAATATGTGATATAAATTTCCCGGCATTTCTCTCCGTGTGTATTTCATTCACACATCTCGTGAAAGTCTTTTTTTTTGTTATTTGAACCCGATTTTAAACGACTTTTGTTTATTGTTTCGACAACCTTATTTTTAATGTTTTCTTATTCCATGGAGGAAGCATGTAAGAGACAATATTCGGGAACAATCGATCCGTCGATCCTCCAAATCGATTGCTCTCTCGTCGACCCCCTCTCCTCTTAAGTCTATTCGTGCGCATGATCCTGGATCGATTAGGATCCAGGACCGTGAGGAATCGCGTAGCTCGTTCTCTTTCGTTCCGGGGTCGTCTCAAGCGCAACATCGCAAACGTCTCGCTCCTCGTTCGTTACCGTGGACTTTCTACTTCCAAATTTCTGCATCGACTGGGCCGGGAACTAATTACATTGGCAAAGTCGTGGTTCAGGCACGGAATCATCGACAAGACGAGGGAGGCAACGCGTAGACCCCGGAGCAGGGGAAAGAGCCACCGAGGGAACCGCGCAACCAAAAAAAAAAAGACAAAAGATAAGCGAACCAAATTATTATTAAGAGAAAAATCTGGAGAAAATCAATGTATGTGTGTGTGTATGATCTGAGTGAATGTGTGTGTATGCCGGCCTCGATTATTAAAAAGCGAATTTGACAAGATTAATTCATTTGTTTTAGAAATAAAAAAGACAAAATAAAGTCTCATGTTATAAGCATTTCGTAACCTATTGGAATGTATAGACGAGAAGAGAAGTCGTAATTGATGGAAAAATGATATTTTTTAATTCATATTCTTCGAAACGTTGGGTTTTAAATACTCGCCAAAGGAACGTTTCATTCGGATATTATTTCATGAAATTTGAGCTCTGTTTGTCTCGATCTTTCCCATAGGTATGCTTCCACGTGGATCGTCGTCCCCTAACTTTCTCACTTCCACATCCACTCGGGCTCAATCTTATGAACAATTCACACAGCCATGTTGTCCTCTCTCGTGCCATCAGCCCGAGAGAGCACTGGCCTCGTCCTCCCGAGCTGTAATTGAGTTTGTGAATTGCGAATAAAATATGAATAAACCGCGAGGCAGTGGCTGAGTGAAAGAGAAAGCGGAAGAGAGAGATAAACGGAGCGCGAGGCGTCTCCTCGAGCACTTCCCAAAATTCATCCCTATATTCTACTCGCTATGCGCAAACGCGCAGCTTTTATGGAATAACGGGTTATGGTTGAGGTCCGCCGACGTGGTTATATAGGCGACATAACAACGCCAAAACGTCGAGACGTGTCTAGTATGGAGAATGGGATTATTTTCCAGTTTATAAAGGTCTCTGCGTTCTTATTGCTCTAAAATTTCTTCAATAACAAGACACGTGTGCTTCTGATCGGAATTTATATTCGTTGGAATAAACGAATTCGTGCTGAGTTGTATTTTGTGCAAAACCCTCATTAGCCTTGACGTGGGTATGCATTACTTCAAAGTTTAATGCATTCAAAGGAGAAAGAATTGAAGACGAAGAGCGAATGTAGACGTCGCTCACGATTTATGTCGGCAGCTATTAATGTAATATTGAAAGTCATAATATGGAGGAGCTACTCGCTTTGGATCTTTATGTTTTAATGCCTCCAATAGCTCCTCCTCCTTTATCCTGCTCATTCCAAAGACATCACACGGGCGATACGGTAAATTTTTCGTACACGTTCCGAGAACCTCGTGAAAGTTTGAAAGCTCAACTTCTGACGGAATTGGAGCGCAAAAAGCACTAGCTTTGAAGTTGAAACCACAGTAAAAGACTCGAGGGTGTCTGAAAATGAATATATCGATTGTGGATAATCCTTGAGTCCTGTACCTCCACAACGTTTTTTTGCGTTCAAAATGAAAAGTGGAATCCCATTTTTCCGGCAATTTGAATCTTCCATTTGTGAAATTGAACAAAACGTGGCTCTCAACAATTAACTGCTGGAATTTCTTCTGAATTTCAGACAGACTTATCAACCCATAATGAGGAGAATCACGTGAATGAACAACATTCATGCAACCTCGTAATAATCTGATACTTTGAAACCCCGTAGTTATTTCTGTGCATCAGATTCAATCAATGGGAACCATATGTTCCTCTCAATGGAATCTTTCGTCTTTGATACTCGTTTGCTGGCAAGGCAATCAATTTTCGTAGGAAAATAAACCCGTATCTCTCTCGGTAAACCTCTTGATTTCAACGGATTAATTAAGGTAAACATACGTTTTTCTAGTTAAACGCACGCCAGAAAATGAAAGCCCTAAACCAAACGAATAATAATAAAATTCCATGAAAATACTGAGAGCACGTCTTGCACGCAAGAGCTATGCACAGAGATTCTCATTTTCAGTGGGTGCGAGAGTATATTTCATAATATGCAAATACATGGTAGAGGCGTCCCGATTAAAATTTAATCCCGTGAGAAAGCTCTCTTTCGAGAGAGATAGAAGTTCCATGAGAGATGAGGGAGTTTCTTGTCTACATATATATATATATCCGTGTAATGAATATACTGTACATATATATACATACACATATGCTTGTATTATATATGTGTATACGCATCTATGGATTTATTGCACACCTACAGCCGCGATGGGGTACATGCAGAGCAAACCCCGCACGAAAACTCTCGAGGGCTAGCGGCTCGTAAAACGCATCTGGGAAAATGTAAAATACGTACGTAATATTGTTAGCGAGAGTGCGCGTACCACGCGAGCTGCGAGAGCGAGCAAGACTTTTTGCGAGAATGGTAAAAGGTAGAAAAGAGGGATGGGGTGTATTCGAACTCGTGGATACGTACGCACGAAAACGAAAGCAGCCCCAGCCTCTTCATAGCGTTTCCTCTGTCTCTCCCTTGCCTGCTATCTCTTGGTCGGACTCTCACTCTCTTTCGTACGCGTTCCAATGACCGAGCATGGAGCGCCCTCTCCGTTGTGGTTTCCGGCTGCTTCCGTTTGGGGAAGCGGTTTCCCCCCGTCACGTCCAATGCCGTCTACTCCAACGGTCGGCCATCCGCGCCCTCTGTACTACAACTGCTAGGGGTGCCAATGCCTCGTCGTCGAAATTCTAACAAGGGAAAGTGAAAGAGAGAGAGAGAGAGAGAGTGAGAGGGAAGAGCGGGAGGAGAAGAGAAATTCTCAATGGCAGTGAGACACGCGCGTCAATGCCGTATTTCGATGATCATCCAGGATTCCCGAGAAGTTTCGTTGAGGGTGGAAAATAACACCGTTCTGCGTTCTATATAACGCACTCACTCTCACGTCCGAACCGCCACGTTACGTTTTCTTGATACCACACCTACATATTCTATATATCTTTGCTTTACCTCACCGTTTCCCTTACTCCAACACTGTAGAGCCGGGTTATAGAGGGATAAACGAGCAAAAGTGCAAATCTCTCGCTCTTCTCGGATATGGACATCACGTTTTGGGATTCGATCGAAAACTCAACGCTTTTGCTCCAAAGCCATTCTATATCCTCCAAGAACTATTGGATCCCTGCTGGCTTCGATTTCTCTTCGTTAAACGTGATTGGTCAATGGTGTCGAGAGCCAGAGAAATGGAATATCTATATATGCATATGTGGGCTATTTCGATCGTACTTTTTTTACGAATGAGATTCACGTACCGGATGTGAAACAATAAATTTAACTTGATGCAAGATGTACGAGATTTTAAGCGCAAAAACGATATTGTTTTCGTTCATCTGTTTTATATTCAATACGACTGTCTATGCTTTGAGCAATTCAGTAAATGTCAATACCTTGTACGAAGGAGCAGGAAGAATGGAAAATTATGCTACGAGAAAAAAAGGCTTGCATAGATTTCACTGATGGAAAAACAAGTTCGAATCCCATATACGACCAACGCGTCGTTCTCCTCCTCTTCCCCCATGGCGAAATGCGTACACCCCCAAGTTTCTTCTTGACATTCAACTTCACTGTTCGTGACTCGAGAATAGAGAACACCCCGAAAAAGCTATAAGAGCGAAAGCAAACGTGGGTGAGGAAGAAATACATACAAGAGAACACATAGATTCATCTTCTTGGAGAACGGATTTGCCGTAAGCAGGGTTGTGGCTCGTTTCTCAATATTAAGTTCTTACCCTACCCGAGTACGAGATGGGAACTGGCATCAGCGGCGATTACGATTTAAGAAAATCCAGAGCTTTAGCCCCTTATTTCTACGTTTGTGTATATACGAAGACATCCCACAGAGAACGACGCTCATCTCATCGGCATCACCATACGTTTATCCCGTTCCTAGTCGTTACCATACGAAAAGTACGTTTGAGGCTGATAGATAGTGTAGGATTTCATGAGCTTGAATTCATTCCGAAATAGTTTCATTTCTTTGCTACCTACAGAAAAACAAACTGCTATATTTTCTTTCCTGGTTACGAAGACAAAATGCGTCAAACTAAATTCTCGCCATTCGTTGCTACATTTGGACTTTTAATTAACGAATTGCTTATGCTTTTCAGGAAGAGACTTTGGTCTGTAGCTTACTTCTTCTGCTAGTTTAGTTTATTAACTGGACCAATTACTCGGGTTACATCATTAGTTCTTCGAGGCAACGAGAGTCGAGACTGAAAGCGCGAGCGTCAAACTTTTTGCACAATTTTAGTAGCCAGCAGAGAGAGAGAGAGGGAGTGAGAGATCGAAGTGAAAACAAGAGTGGGAGAGAGGGATAAACACGAAGGGACGAACCTCCTGGAAAGTCGGTTCCCTATATAAGAAAGAGAGCGATGTAATGAGTATTCAAAAATTTTTGCAAACTACCTCTTCGAGGATGCACTCGGCTAGTTAGGGAAAGGAGCTCGTGGCGGTGTATTGCTTCCGCGAGAGCTTCGAGGGTGTTTTTTGTGTTTCACAACGTCTCAGCAAGTATAATCCGGCGAGCGAACACCAACCCTCTGCCGATACTACTACTATTACGACTATAATCGTGCGTTGCCAGGCGAGAGACGGTATAGTAAGTAGTAAAGTTGGCTGCGGCAGACAGTAGAAAAACGCGTCTACGACCGGACAAACTGAAGCACACTCATTTACACTGTATGGGGCGCGTTCCGTTTTGTGCTGCTCGCGCGTTTCTTCGCGGCCTTCGGGAAACTTTAAACGTAGCGAAAGCCAGCTATAACAATACACGGTGGATGAATGTGTTCCAGGACATACACAGTGAATGCAGAGAAGGATCATGTGTGGGTGTGTGTGAGCGAGGGGTCTGAAAAAATAAGAGATACATTCTCACATTTCCACAGCTTCGTATTGCGTAAAGAAAACGGTAACGGCCGTTCTTTTCGTCCAGAACTTTAGTCGTTAAAGCAACAGATTGTCGGGTGCACACTTAGACGCCGCGATTTCAAAGATTCTCTCCTCCTTCCAAGTTTTTCATACCAATCTTGCGTATTCGTCCATTTATACGTCATCGGATAGTACTAAGCGTATACATCTACAAGTCTCACTGTTCCCTATAACCAACGCCATCGAAAAATCGACAATACTCTTTCCTCCCGCGTTTCAAACGCTCCGGAACTACGTATTTTTTGTATTTTTTTACTCTGCGAATTAAACGACTCCCCTCGACGTTGGAACACGTTTCGAATCTGTTAGAAGGAAATTTTTCACCGCCAATGTAGACAGCAAGTTGGTTTTATATACTTATGTATCGTAGCCGCTCGCTGCACACAGCGCGCCTAGCGACGTTCGCGACTTTTAATTCCTTTCCAGGCGTTTTATTTATAGTGCCATCTGTCTAGCCGCCTATGCTCGCGCGAACCAGCCACACGGCTGTACCGGCTTACGGGTTTTTCCTATTGTAATTGCTCGAGGTTACCCCGCGAATGTATTGCCATCCCCGCCATTGCAAAACTAGGAATAGCTCTATGCACGCGCTCACCAACAGTTTACACCATACTCGGCTGCTACGGTTTAAGTAGTCGAGATAAAGTACAAGGTCAGACTCGGTAAACCATTGAGAATAACGAGAAAATGAGTGAAAATTATATTCCTATTTTTTTTCCATTTCAAAGGTATTAAAAATTTAACGTATGGTAGTCGCTTCCGTTGAACGAGGTGGAGAAGGCAATTTGTAGATTATGAGAGATATGCACGAGGATTCGTTTCAGGTTTTCAACGAATTTGATATACTTCTGTTTAAATTTGCAGAAACCATGGGAGGTCAACGCACAATTCTGACGTTTTTGATGATGAAAATTTTTTCAAATGATTCCCATAAAAAATTCAATGACCTATCGTAACTTTGGATTCATAGAATTTTTGTTTTTTTTTTCTTGCTTCGTGCATTATGGATTGAAGAGTATTCAAAGAGATTTGAAAATTTTGTTGAAATTCCATGTACATTCGTACGCTTCAAACGGCGAGAAAAATCTCATGGGAAGCGAAGAATCCAAAAGTCGTACCAGCACAAGATAAATAAATAAACAGGCCGATAAATCATCGATAAGTTTAGGTCCTTTTTCTCGTTTCACGAGGACCACAAATCTCGAAGCCAGTTATTGGGGTGTCACCTTCTCGAACGTGAATCGCTTGCGAAATACGTGAGCTTTTTTCTTTCACTCTTTTCGCTCCTTTTTTCTTCTTCGTCTACAAGATTTCTTTTGCTTCGACCCTTCTATCCATTTTTCCTTGGTCCTTTTTTCCCTCCACATCTTTTTATCCTTCCGACCCCCGTGGAGTTTCTCACACCCTCCCAATGACCCGAAAGCACCCGAGGAAGGGAATTGCCAGCGACCCCGAGAAAGCGAGAAAAAGAGAGCGAGAACGAGTCGATCATGTTCCGGGCTCGCTCACCCCCGAAGCTTGTAACATGTGCGTTAAAACGTTGCCTCGATGGATTCGACGTTTTATTGGTACAGCCAAGCTTCGAAACGTATCGGAACGAAAAAACAACTTTTGCCTCTTCGTTCAATACTCACAAGCTCGTTTAACCATTCCATATAGGTGCGGCATACACATGGACTTGCATTCACTCTCTTTCACGAGTGCAAAATATACATGCGAATTGTGTAACACGTGCGTAGAAAGGTTCCGGTGCCCATCTACCATACGGTATTACATACAACTACGAATTTGTACCTATGGCACGTTCGTGGCTCAATATATTATGCCGGAAGTCGAGCTCCTCCAATTCGGCCAAATCCTTCACTAAATCATCGTGAAATTCTAGTTTTTCTTTTTTTTCTTCATACAACAAACGTTCTCTAAAATCATCTCTACATAAAGATTACGGATCGCTCATCTTTCGGAATATGTTTGCATGATGAACGTCGATTCTGTTTTCCATTCAAGAAAATAAATTCAAATCTCACAATTACCTCCATTTATCGATGTTTTACAACTTCCCCACAAATTCCTATTTTTTTACTGCAAACTATAGCAATAACGCTCGGAGCAGTTGCTCGAACAATACGAGAATCGCTTTCGGTCACAAAAAATAATTTACTTCAACTTCTCCAGAATTTCTACCGCCCAATGAAAAACACAAAAGGATACCAAGGAATCATGGAAAGAAATGATCAACTTTCTTTATTGAAAAAATGCTTCTTTTCTTCTGTTATTCGTGTAACGTCGTCCTTCTCATGCAATTTCGATTCAGAATCCAACGCAGGTGATTCCGCTTTCAACAAAACTTAGAAAATGGGAGAGAAAGCGGAAAGGTTGAGCAAAGGAGTGGAGGCTGGTTGAATCTACGTCGTCAAGGGTGTCGTAGATGAGATAACCGTACCGGTTCTACTCAATGCGACGTCGCATGAGTAGACCCTTCCTCATGTACAACAGCGACCTCCGGCATATTCCTCATTCCTATGCCGGTCTCAGCTGGTACTAAGGTCCTGATTACACTTTGCAATGGCGTTATACGAGCTACGAAGTCTCTAACTTAAATCTGTGCCCTCTCAACGTCTGTCCGGCAGTATATATTTGGGTATATTATTATTATTAGTGTCTACATCATCAAAAGAACGTCGCGTCTCAAAGATTGTTCCATCTTTCAAGCACGAAATATAGAGGGGAAAGATTTATCTTGAAGAAGGGCGGGGATAGTTTCTTGTGCGAAAAAAGCTTGAATTTTGAAGTTATCATCGTTATCAGTTGTTAGAGAACGAGACATTTGACTTTCAACATGTCCGAGGAGATTCGCCAAGAGAAACTTGCATTGGAATTTACAAATGAAAAGCACGAAACAGACGTCACATTTGCAGCCTCCATTTGCCTCGAGAGAACTTTAGCATCAATATATTTAAAAACTTGGAACAATCTTGAAATGTCTTTTAGAGCTTAAACTTTAGATTCGGAATCGGAGGTAAATTCATGTAACGTGAATCAGGAGGCTCTTAGCGTATACCTCTCAGTCGATTGTCTTCATCCGTCCTCCCTATTCACGAGAATCCTCCATATACTTTCAAGACCGACCCTCCAATGTGAATTTCTCAAGTTTGCTTCCGAGAACCCGGCGTGCACTTCGCTAATTGGAAGCAATTCCTCGTAGATAAGCTTACCTGAGAGTTGCCAAGGGTGGAGGGCTCCGGAGCTCTTCTTCGCAAAATTGCGAGAATGCGAAAGGGCGAAAAAGACGCCAATACTTCTTCTTCGCCGTGTATAGCTCAGATCCTTACCCATGCGTACATTCTCGAACGACCTTTTCGATTCTATATACAATGTAAATCCATCGTCTTTCCCTAAACTATAACTCTATCTTGTTTTTGTCCTGTGCTTCATATAATCACAAGACTTGGCTCTAGAACACTATAGAACAAAAAATTCTGAAACAAAAATTATACTCGAATATCAAAAACAGCGAGCATGACTTTTACTCTCTTGGAAAAATAATTAAATGGCAAAGTTTTATAAGATAATTGATGGATAAAACGAGTTTACACAGCGTCTCGACAGGACTTTTATCTAAATACGCTATTCAGCGAGTTCATCCGTTGTCGCAAATCTCTCTACCTATGTATTCACAAACCTATTGAAACGGAAAAAAGGATGATCTCAGGAATCACGTTAACGTGTGTCCTGCGACGTTAGAAAACATGGGATAAGAGCTTGGTCGTCGTGACGACGATTCTTTCCTTTTTGCCCCGTATTTCCTGCGATAACTATACCCCATTCTGTTCGTGCTTGTGTAGACAAAGCCTGGGTCATCGAGTTTGAGTAGGTATTAACATTAGCCCGCCTCCATGAAGGCGCAAGCACGTAAGTGCATTAGTGGCACGTAGGCTTAAAGGAAACGTAGCAAAATATTTCACGAACGCGCACAGGATATTCCTCGCCGTTGCAAAACATTCAAGTGGCAAGATACACGTACTTTAAAAACACTTATCGACCGAGGTATTGTCGGGCTGCAAGCCCAGAAAAGCGTAATCGGTAACAATTATCAAAGGCACAAAAGTCACTTAAGCCCATGCGTTTTTCCATGGTGTGCATCTTTTTGCATATATCCATAAATTTATGTTTACCATTTGCAGCTATAGATGCAATTTTCCATAGCTGAGCCATAATGAGGATCGCGCAGTTTCTAAAAAGAGGGAGAGAGAGAGAGAGAGAGAGGCACAGCGCAGAGAAGGGACGATGCCCCGCGACGTTCGAGTTTTACGGCCAAAGTTAACGCGCCCATGCTAATTCCAGTAACGGAACGATGCAATAGAACTCGACCGAGAGACGTTTTGGCTTTTGCGGCTTTGAGAAAACTACCTTGCGGTGTATTGCAAGAGCACAACGTACATATAATCAGTGGTGGGGAATATTGCGGTTAGGAAGCTGAGAAGAGAAACGAAGGGCTGAGGTCCAACTTGGAGCGTGGTACAGAAGCAATTTAATACGAACGATGCCATTTTTTTCTTTCCCAGCAAGATTTTTTAACGTTCGCAACAATCAAGCGAGTCAATGTAATTAGTTCCTTAAAATATAGCGCCATTTTTATAATGGCTAAATGGGTGTTGCATTATTTGGTGTAACGTCCAGTTAGTCGGCTCTTTTCTGTTCAACTTGGCAATTTTTCTCCTGCGGCAATAGACTTGGAAAACTATTATGTTCTTTCACGACTTTGCTGTAGGTCTGATCCCAAAGTGGTCTATTCTACTCTCGTTCAATCTCTCGTCCTCTCTTTATATACCTCGAGGACATCGCGATCTTCCACTCGGTGGAGTTTTGCATGATAGCCACTCGGATGGAACGAGAAGAAAATAAAATATATTTAAAAAAAAACAAAACTCTATCATTCTCTATACATACATGTACGTGCGCACAGTCTCGATATGTTCAGACAGAACCGGAGATATTGTATAACACAAAAGCGAATGAGAGGCTATGCAACGTGCATATATCGCAGATTTCCGTTTATATACATGTATGGCCGTAGGTCAGTAACAACTCGTCGTGAGTGCTGGTAAGTGGTTTTGTCCGTCCAGAAGAAAAATCAGTATATTATTCCGCGCCAGCCAACCCATACATAGTAAACGAATCCTACAGAGATACACCTGCACGGAGAAAATAAAAATCTTCAAATAACCGTTACAGAATTGAATGGGAGAACAACCATGAGTTTTAGGCAATTTTCACTGTGCAGAATGTAAGTTCTTATGAAAATAAAACGTAATATATGCAAATGAATTAATTTCTCACGACGATATCGCTCAATTCGACTGAATCGTCATCATTATTTCTGTTTTTATTCCTCGAAGCCAGAATTCCAAGACTCGATTCAATTTACTGCCAACAACAATTGATCGAGTTCAACTAACTGCCAACATATTCTTCGTAACGAGAGTTGTCTGCATGTTATTTTGTAACTTTTTTATGGCAAAATTGATACGAGAGAAATGTGTGTATATACTTTGGATGAGTTGGCAAACATTTGAAGGATACTCCGATCTATATTTACCGATCTAATTCAATATAAAACCAAGCGAAAGAAAAATTGATATCAGCAGCTTGTGAATAATGCCGATGCGATGTACCTGGTATGATTCGATGGTCCCGGCGAAACGTCATGCAGTATCGTCGGTACTTGCTCGTTCTTTCGCGCTCTCCGTCTCCTTCCCTCTCTCTGTTCTCTCGGCTTTCTGGGTTTGGTCATGGTAGAATGTGAGGGAGAGATGGTTGTTGGCGCTCGCGGTTCAAGTAAGGAGCAAAATGGTAGTTGCTTGGTAGCTAAAGGCAGAATCCCCCTTTTTCCCCCTTTTTTATCTGACTGACAATCTAATATCTGGCGGTACGAAACCTCAGCGTTCTTACCACTCTTTTCTCCATTCTCTTCAGTATATACGATCTATCTATCTCGCTCTTGCGAAAAATGACGCTTGAGTTTATTTCCTTCGTACTCCCCCGTGTGCTCGCGCGGCGCATGCACATATGGGCCTCGGGGCAAAATGATCCCTGGCGAGTACCCTTGTGTTTTCTCGTAGCGAATAGAAAGACACAGAACCAAAGAGCCAAGGTGAGCGGAAGAGAGCACGAGTATTCCACAAGAATTAAAAAAAAAAAAAAAAAAAAAAAAAA
>JBAJMU010000001.1:25659471-25732046 GCA_037952995.1 Hyposoter didymator | reverse complement strand
AAAAAAAAAAAAAAAAAAAAAAAAAACAGAAAGACCACGTGAGCCGAGAAAAAAAGGACGAAGAATGAGGGTGGAAGAAGGAGCAAGATATTATAATATGGAAGCAGCGTGGAAGAGACGTGTATCGCGCGTCCGCACCCGCGGATAAACTGTACAATATGCAACGTGTATATATATATGTGCACCCCATGAGAGAGAAATAACGAAACGTGTAATGTTTCCATTCGACCGTGAAACTTGGGTACATCCTCTCGCTCGTAGCGCATCACACCGCGTTCACGATTACTCTCGAACATTATGATGAACGGAATTGCCGAACATCTTGACCAAAGGAGAGAGAGAGAAAGAGGGATAGGTAAAAACAGAAAGAGAGGAAATAAGAAAGGGATGAAAGAGAATCGCGCGCGAGCATTTGCAGAGAAGCCGCGAGCAAAAGATTGCTCGTTCGCGAAAGAGTTAACGTGCTTTTCCTCTCTTTCTCCCTTCCTACATTTTCTCTTCTCATTTTCTCGCGATTGCCTCTCATCTTTTCTCATTCTACGTTAGTACACTTATATGCACACGAGGCAATATCTTTCACGGTCAAGTGATCTTTCTCACGGCGTTGCACTATGAAAATTGTGTTAGAGTGAGGGGACTCTGCGTGAACTATTCGATCGAAAAATACAGAATGCAATGATGCCTGTGTGTAGTACACAGCGTATTGTGTAAACGATTCGTTTGCTGCACTCGGAAAATTCACACAACTCTGCATTCTGCATTGAGAGAAGCGTGCGAGAGAGCACGTCTCGTGTGTGGGTGCAAACTGTGTCGTTTCATTTCTCTCTCTCTCTCATTCCTATTCTCCAGCTCTGTCTAGCCCTCGCGCTTTTCTATCCGTAAACAGTGGTAAGTAAAATAGAAACAAGGATTTATCCGGAGTATAATTACATTTTGCCAAGTACTTTGGTGCTCCCGGCGGCGTCCCTCTCGTATCTTATCCACCAGGAAAAGGAGGCGCAGCACCAGACGGAACAATACAACGCGCTACCACGAACCATCCACTGTTTTCCGTTTACCCTCCTCCCTATCTCTTTTCCTCTTCCTCTCACAATATGGCAGCAAATCTCGTGGTTGCTTAACTAAACTTGGAAATTCGCGTAGACCAATTGCGATAAGGCGTTGTATTTTAACGCGAAATAAAACATAATTATATTTGGCTCCACTTCCCGCCGTGCAGGTCCTCTAAGAAACCCTTGTAATTGCAGATATGCTGCTTTCTTCTCTCTTTATTTGCCATTTTCTTTATGCCATCAGGGCGCATGGCGGAAGGTGTTCGAGAGCGTATTCCGAAAGTTTGTTACAGCAAAACCCGAACGGAGAACCCAAATTATTATTATAACTCGCCTGATGCTTGCGTTACTGCACCAAACGAAATCAGAGGATGTATATATACCACAATATGTACAAATATATACACACGGCAGCGTATAGTTAGGAGGATGTAGAAAGGCGAGAGAAAGTCTTGATTCAATTTTACTGTCCCAGGGGTCGGTGCGGTAACTCAACTATTCGCTTTTTCCGTATATAAATATATTCCCGTATGGGAGATAAGGAAACGAGCTCCCACAAGAAACTCAATGATGATAACATCCGAAATATTAAAGAATTGATAAAACGGTAAATGCTAAATCAGTTGAAACATAATAATTAGTATCCCCAGTAGTTTATTTTATTTTATTGTTATTAACTTGGCTATATTCTCTATCAGGAGTTTCCCTTCATTGTGCGCGATGAATGGAGTATTTTTCAAAAGTAACCCTCCGAAGCGTTGAAAAATCAAGGAATCTGTACTTAACGGAATGTCATTTCTATTATTGCGTTATATTCAAGGCTATATTCATGTTTCAACTGCGCGATAGTTTGAAATTCCTCATTTTAATTTCACATTACGAAATAATGGAAATGAAGGTTATTCGGGAATGGAGAGTGCAACGACCCGTTTTGCAAGCAGACAAAGAGGAAGAAAGAGACGGTGAGCAGTTATACCGGTGACATATGATGTGCAAAAGTTTGAAAGCCAGACATGCACACGTATAGTAGAGCAGCATGAGACTAATAAGAACTTTGTTGGAAGCGACCAAATGCTGCAAGCGAGAACTGTGGGAATCGAATTGTCGGCTATCTCTCTACCAAACGGGGAAGTTACACGACCTAGTAATATATCTGTATGATATATTCGTTCGAGTATACAGCCTCAATGCATGTACATGCAGCTGGCTCGCAAACAGGAAAGATTCTATTTGAATTGTCAGTCGATCGTATAGTCACAATTTTTGCTATCATATCAAATATTAGTGGCATCGAAATTTGTGCCAATTCGTCTTTGAGTACAAAGCCTGGCTTTTCATCGAACCGTTATTTCTCGCATCTTTCGTTTCTTCGCATCCAAATTCGCACAGATCCCGTGGCTGATCTCTCCTCTGGAGAGCGAGAGAGCTCTCCCATTGTCCTGTCCGTATTCCTCGCGTGAACTTGCAACTATTGCTGTAGATGATGCATGAACGGTTAACCACTTTTGCATTCCTCGCATCCCCGAACCTTCGCAATTCCCTCTTACAAGTATATGCATACCTTGTGAATGCCGCCTCGTTCCACATCCCTTCGCGAGAGTCCACATTGTATAGTCAAAGTCGTTTCACGCGGTTCGACGTTTCTGCCCAATAAGCAGATAGTTTTGCGAGCTCCGAATCGCCTCACCGAACCAAAGGGATGAGTCACGTTGGAAAGGAGCGAGCGAAAGAGAGATGAATAGGAAGAAAACCAACGAGGAGAAATCCTGGTGCTGTTTCCTCCCTCTCCATCAAGGAATTGGGTCACATAGTTGAACAAGTTTTTAGCTTCAACAAGAACTTTTCGTATTACTGTATATCCACGTGTATCAATTCTCCTCTCTAGAGCATAAGAGCTAGCCAGCGAGCCTGAACGGAGACGGAACTTGTGGCCATCTAACTCATGATCTCACCCCATGAATGATGACCATGGCGTTTACGCAGCTAAATGATAAACATGCAGATAAATCTGTCGGTGTCTAAATCAATGCTCGTAGTCCGATGAATTTTAACCATCGAAATAATTATCTCGGTAATGATCGAACCGTGAACAGAGCTCGAGCTTTCATGGTGGAGGAACGACTAATTGAAAATAATTTTTGGACGGGCTAACGATCGAATGTTCGTTGCTACGTTAATTATTTTAAAAAACATATATATTTCTCGAAAGAATTAGAGGAAAAAACGTCGATTAGAAAACTAATTCCCCATTCATCTGAATAATTTTGATTGAAATCGCTGTTGATGGATATGATTTAAAAAAGGGAACAAATTCAGTGAAAAAAAATGCACCGAATATTTTTTAAAGGCCATTGAATTCGCATCAGAAATGACGGAGCAAGAGATCGTGTGTACGAGGATCAAAAGACTTGTTGTATCCACAGCAAGTGTGTCTATTAAGCTTGTGGCGTAATAGAATATATAAGAGAGAAGTTTCGTGTCTGAAGCTCCGTGGCGTGAAAGTGCCGGGATGCAGAAACCGCGCTGAACTGCACTTGGGAGAGAGATTTCACGTTCTCCATAAACGGCAGACGACATACATATATTTTCATCTATAAAGCCTTCGAAACCATGTGAATAGATGCGGAGAATATCTACCGGGTATAAAATGTTCCTTCGTGCATCGAGCAGAAACAGCAGCGTCAAAAATCGTTCACCAGGAGCCAGAGAGTGCGCCCACCAATGAAATTGCTCAGCGATTTCACTACGAGGTATTTCTCTACATAGATTCATCTATGAGGGTTGATGATTTCGTCCTCTCAATTAATCAATCGACCACACTATATCGATCGATTGAAAAAATTGGTTTTCACACGAACTTGATAATTCAAAGCATCTGACGATATTTATGCAAAAAAAAAAAACACCGCGGCCGTTTAGCGCTGGACCTTTTCCTTCGGTTTTTCAGCACGAGATTCCTTATGAGCTTCGATGAACGTCGACGTCGAAAATCAGTTTGAAGTCTTATCTCAGTTTTCGCGAGCGTGAAAACGAAAAAAAAAAATGTTTTATTGCAATTGCACCGCGCACAACTTGATCCAGGAAATTCAAGTCTACAACCCGTAATTACTGGCAAGTCAGAACCGGATGGTCAGCACTCTTTTTTCAGACTCTGTCGCGCGTTAATCGTCGCCCTCGACTCGACTTATTTCTTCGTTGAATAGAAAAAGGATGAATAATTGAATTTCAATGTTAACATCGATGTTCAGATTTCGCGTTAGTAAAATAAGCCAAAAGTAAACTTGAGGACGAAATTACCACTTGCTATTCCCAAAACGGGATATTGCAAGTCGCATTTTCGAAGGAGCAGTCATACGAACTGGTGAATCCTGCACCGTTTGAGTCTTGCTGCGAAACCTCTCGCGAATCTTCGTACATTTCCGCTTATCTGTGTGTATAATCACAGATACATATTAAACGCACGTTGATCTCTGCTCCATAACACTCGTACATGTTTGAATGTACGTTCAAAATTTCTGGGTAGTTTATACATACACGTATAAAACGTAGAATGTCGCTATTCCTCGGGAGAAATCATGTCGCTCGCTTTCGCCAAGTTTAGCCTTCCCCTGAGTGCTATCGAGTGTAATTGCAGCAAAAGTAAACTAATATAAAGGGAACAAGAGAGATGATTTCCAGAACTCGAACTCTCTCTTTCTCATAATCGCACCAACGTTATCTTACGAAAATTGTCGTTTCTGCAAACATTTGTTTACTAGGAAAGACCCAAAATCCTTTTTGAAATCTGTTGATGAAAACCAAACGGTTTATACGATTTGCCATGTGCGTAACTGCAATATGTATAAATATGTTTACAAGTAGAATTCGTCAGTTGTAACGAGTCATATTCGCGGTTCGAATATGAAGTATGCGCAAGTGTCAAATTGTGTCCCGATCACGTGTCTTCCCCTCCTCCCATCGATTCGACGCACGACTATCGATCGATGGGAGAAAAGCGTAGCGATCTCGATGGCTCGATCTCTTTCGTTCCGAGGTCTCCGACGAGACAACTTCGTCATCTCCTGCCTCGTCCGTCATCATAGGACTAGCTCGAGATCTATAGGTGTTTGGACCGGCCATCCAGCCCCAACTCCGTCACATAAAACTCCGAAGAGCCCCGGAACACGTGAAAGAGCCAACGAGGGAATCCAATTCTATCAGATAAGCCACACTTTTATAAAAGCTTTTGATTGTATGCGTACATAATTTATCCGGATTAATATTACAAATTCTATAAAATTTATTATAAGAAAATAAATTGTTACACAGTAAAAATTCAAGGTTTTGACGACGACTTGGCATTGCACTAGCTGTAACTATAAAAGTGGCGTTTGGAAAAAAACACCAAGAAAAGGGCCCCAGGAATTTTTCGTAATGTTTTGCAAGGAGGAGAGGAAAGAGAATAAAGAAGTACAATCTGGAAAGGGATAAGTCGAGGATCCTTGTTCGCATTATCAAGAAAACACGTAACAGAGGTTTCGGAAGCTGAATACCTTCAGGGTATACGACAATATAATTGGCCTCCTAGAAATCGTGATCCCTGCTTAAATGGCAGGAATGCAGTCTTTAGAGAGGCGCATGTACAGAGAAACGGAGCAAAAGCGAGTAAGAGAGGGAGAGAGTGCACGAAATCCACTCGAAACACAATAAGGTGGTATCGATGGAGCGAGAGGAAAGGGCCTTTCATTCAGGAGAGAACTCACCATCGCCAAGGCCCCATTCTTGGCTCTTTCGAAGCAGATTGTTTTCTAATATTTTTATTCTACGATACGTACAGTGAAGGGCCGCCAGAGGAAGTGAACCCTCGAGATTTCTATCGAAGGTATGCATACACGTATGCACACACATAATAAATCTATACAAATATGCATCTCCACATACATGCGTATATTTATGAGTCTATGGGCGCATATGCGTCGAAATGCAGCAGCCCGTTGGCGTCCTGTTGGGCGCAACTACGTATACGTAGTTGTATATATCTTTGCAAGGGAGGAATGTATGTATGTATATATATTCTAGATTGTGCAGAAAGCGAGAGAGAGGAAGCAAGAACCAAGAGCTCGTATAAGACGTCCGCGGCTGGATCGCCAGGAGAGCCAACAGCAGCCGCATGCAAGCGCGTCTCGAGAGCCTATATAACAGCACCAGAGGCTATATGCGCGGGTTGTTCGTGCGTGAATTATGCTAATATTGTTATTTAATGCGCGTAAGTGCTTCTCTCATGCGATTATTATGCACTCTCTCTTCCTCTCTTTCTATCTCGCTGTTGTTTTCGCCAATTCCGTTTGGTCCTTGTAATATTAAAACAATCCGACATACAAGAGGCACGATGAAAACACTCGAGAATGCATTGCCATTAAACTTTCGCGTGACTATATTAAAATCCGAGGAAACGTCATGACGATAAGTAAATTACGGAATGTCCGTAGTGAGAAAGAGCGGAAACTGTTAGCAAAAATGATCTTGTGAGGAAGTATTCGAGCACGAAAATAAAAATTGATTGGCGGAGAATGAAATTCGTTTGAATTAAACATGAGGATTGATTTGAATCGTACATAATGTAACGATGACAGATAGCGTTCAATGTTTTTTCTTCATGAACATCATCAAGTTATGCCGAGGCGAAATCATTGCTCGGTATCCCGAGGGTATGCATAGCGAACGAGATATGTGTATAAACAACGTTACTTTAATCTGATCGTTGCGGATTCACTACGTGTACAATCCTCGAGTCCACCTGAACGTTGACCTTGAAATAATTAGAATGAGAGACTCGCGATCACGAATGGCCAAGGTACAGACTACATATTATATCGTGAATTCGTGTACAGATATATTTGTATCGTCGGTGAGACCTGCTATCCATGAAAAGGTCGAACGTGCTGTACGTCGAGTGCTTAATCGAATATATCGGTGCACTGAGGACGTGAGCGAAAGAATGAGCAGACGGAGAAATGAGTAAGAAAGACAAAGCGAAAAAGAGAGACAAACAAGCAGCAGAGAGTGTGCTTCGTAGACTCAGCGTCGGTCCTTTATTCCCTCATTAAGATTGACAATTAATTAAGCCCACCGCGTACAGACCGTTTGCACAATTACCGCGATGAGTGAAACGGCACCCGATGCTCCGTTTCACCCGCTGAGCCGTTTCTCGCCAATTCTGAGACTCGACCTACCTCTCATCCCCCTCTCATCGCGCTCTTTCTCGACCATTGTTCAAATCTTCTCATTACCGCGATGACCTGATTAACAAAAATCGAAATCTTATAGTTCACAATTCGAGCCTTACCACTACAGCGATCTCTAGAACTATTAGTACACAATGAGCTATTCGTTCAGCCCCCAACCCAATGCGCCCCTTTTCTGCATAGGATATTCATAAGCGAAAGAGGCAAAAACTATCAACGTTGAATCTAAAAAATCATCAGAAACCCCGCAACGCTGAACTCTCTTACGATGTAATAGCCAAAGCTTGAAAAACAATCCTGAATCAAATGCACTGAAAATAAAATTTTGTTGGAAAAGATCGATATTTTGTTCGATATGTTCGACTAAACATTTTTTTGAATAATCCTAAAAATTATGTCAATGCAGCAAAAAATATTTTAGAAAGTCTCTTCGGAGGCAAATTTTAGTCGTTCCAATCGTAAATTTTGCTGACGATTCCATTAGAAACCAAAAATACTGCCAAAATAACGAAAATTTTGAAATTATCGAAAAACATTTAGTTCACCGTATTCAACAAAATATCGACGATTTTTAACGAAATTTCATTTCCAGTGTGATAAAAGTAATACGAGAAATTACTTGCTGGGCGAATCAACATACAGCTCTAAGCCGGAGTGTCTATCCGATTGATATTTCTCTTCATTGCTGTGATACTTTCGTCAGCGAAGTTGTTGAGAAAAAAAGTTGCTATAAAAGGATTCATTTCAATTGAATCATCCGTTCGACTTGTCGAAAGTTTTGTTTGTTCATCGAAATGGATCGTTGAAATCCGCAATGCTGGCGAATTCTACTGAGACGATGACATCGGCGACGACGAGAGCAAGGGAATTGCAGTGATGTGGTCATCCCGTATACGTACGAACACTCGACGATTCGATCGGCAATTACGGGAATACACATGTCCTTCGTGTGTAGAGATATATGTATATCGAGTCTGTACCGATCGCTATATACACCTTTGGATTCACCCGAGTTGGACGTTCGTTTAAATACAGATATATGTTTATACGCGCACACATATTAATGCATATTTCAACATGTGTATGTGGATAAATCTTAAGAGGCAAGAGATATACAGAGGCACTGGTAGGGAGCCCGGGGGCTGAGAGATGCATATCTCCTTCGAGGTGGGCGTACATCTCTTCCCCCTTTCTCTCTCTCTCTCTTTTTCCCTCTTTTTCGCTCTGTTCTTTACGATATAGCAGAAAGCCGACGAACTATAACCATTTTCGATGAGTATAGAATATATTCATGTGCATTATACACATTCCCTTCGAACATAGCGTGAAAAGAAAAAGGAAAAACCGGAGAGAAAAAAGTAAGAAGAATATCCTTCGATAATATTAATTTGCCCACACGCTCCAGTATCGCGAAGCATCTTTTGAAAAATAAGGTATTATTTTCGCAACAACTTTGAGATGCCAGAAAAGAGCAGGAGAAAGAGAGAGGAAGAGGAGATTAAATGAAAACGACGAAGAGATAAGAGCCGCAGACGTGAAAACAAGAGGAAAAAGTAAAATAATCGTGCGAGACGTGCTACCAGCCCCACCCTACATACACACGCAAACATAATTGATGACTACGAACATCTCACCATCCTGCAGAAATGCATCGAGGAAATAAGTGATGCGACAGAACGACGAGTAACCGAACACCGACGCCCAGAGATTCGCCACTTGACACTCCCTGTCTTTCTTTCGAAAGAGAAAAAATTATCGACCAGGACAACAAGCGAGAGACGACTCGAATAAACGTTTTTATTCTTATTTTATTACCCTCTATTTCACAATTTTTACCCCTTTTTTTTTAAACGTGAATAATTCTCTCTTTCTCGGATCGCGTGTCCAAGATTTTGAGATCGATTCAAATAAGGCTGCTTGATCTCCCCGAACGCCTCACTCGTCGACCACGATGTCCTTCTCGATCGCTACGAAAAATCGACGTCTCTCTGCAAACCTCTCGTTCTCCCACGCTAAATACGAATTCACTTATAAAAAATATGAAAATTTTTTCATTCGCACAAAAATCATCAAAACCTGTCTATAAAATCTGCAACGAGACTTGTTCTCTATGCTAGAGATTTTTAACTATTTGAAATGCTACTCCGATCGTACCGATTCCATGCTTACGATGACCTTGAACCTTTACACGGAGAGAAGTGCCGGGAAATTTATATCACATATTACTATGCCACCATAGTTTTCTGGTGCCAGTGTCGTACCCTCTGAGAAATTTTAGCAAAAACATTGTATTTTTATTCAAATTCTATGGGAAATACCGGAAATTTGACATTTTTCGCCCAATTTCAGATGAAAAATTAGTGTTCTTGCTAAAATTTCTCAGAGCGTACGAAACTGTCACCAGAAAACTATGAAGCATAGTAATTTGTGATATAAATTTCCCTGCATTTCTCTCCGTGTAGATTTTTTGAACATTTCTTCAGATACGTAAAAAAAAATGGAAAAGGGAACTGGTGCAATCAACGAGAAGGATAACAATAAGTTTTAGATATTCCGCTATTAGAAAATTATCGTTGCACCGGGAGATGCAACGTTGTTGCGGCTCTCTCGAGTATCGGAAAATGTCAACCATCTGTTGGATACACCGTCCGGAGTCCGCTTTAATTACCTCGACCAGCGGCGAGAGATGCCATAAAATACAATACCTCATTATTGTTATCTTTCCACTTGTATATACATATACCTCTGTATAGAATTGTATCGTCGAGCTTGGGAATGACTAATTAGCAATAATTAGTATAGGTGACCCAACAAATGGTTATGAAGAGGAAAGTTCTGTGGACTGTCAGAGATGACAGTCCACATTCAAGGAATTTACGGTAGAGATACCGTAAATTCCTTGTTACCCTTTCCCGAACTCCAAACCTTCAACGGCTTCGAAATTCAATATTGTATAGTCCTCTAATAAAAAGCTCATGGGCTCAAATGTATCGAATATATCGATATATCGAATCCATTCTTGCCATTTTNNGTTTTTTCGTATCAAACTGCTTCAAAATAAGTTGGGCTCAAGACGCTGTCGCATATCTCGATAAGTTATTATATATGAAAGGAGCGCTGCAGCGCTACTAGAAAACCGTTCGCGCGCGTTAGCTCGCGTGATGCACCCTAGTCTATGTTAAATTTGTTATAAATTAGAATTACAAATTGAATAGCTCGTGGTTTGATGTGAAGATGTCTCCATAATTTAAATTGGAATTCCCTGCACGTGAAATATAATTCGCGCAGATAAAACCGTTTTTTTTTTCAATTTCAAGTTATTGACAATGAAAATGTTTTCAATGGGCAATAAATTGGTACACATTAATATGACGTAATCGTTGTGAAGTAATGGGAAAAAAATGTTCTTTTATTCCTGAGAGTCTTTTCGTTCAGTCAAAATGAAGAAATTTGTTTGCATATATACAAAGGTCTATTTCGTGTTTCGTAATCGATTCAATTGAGTCTTACTTTCCAATGAATAAATATCTATCCAGCATGAAACGAGGTTTCTGGGCTTGGTCGTTGCCAGTTCGTCCGAGAATCAACTTAAAAATTTTCTATTTGCCTCCTCAATTACACTCGACCCTTGTCGAAGAGAGCAAGAGAGCGAGAGTGGGAAGAGCGATGTGAAAACGAAAAGAGGAAGAAAGAGAGGAGGAGAAAAAGTGAGCGAAATCTGCTTCTGAGTCGAGAAGTGCGAGTTGATCGCGTGCTTCGGGCCTACGTGCCCGGTGGTTAGAGAGACAAGAGGGTGGACGAGGACGATAGGCTCCAATCGTCCCTTTAGCTATATCTCAATGCTATATGCGTGATATAATCGATTCTTGATTAATTTTTCTGTCAATGACGTACGATGAATAAATTTTAAATGAATTATTCAAATTAGCCGATCACAAGGGAGTCTGTGGGGCATGAGCATGCTGGATACGAGTGAATGGGATAATATTGAATGAGGGATATTTCAAAGGGTCGAGGCAACATGCGGAGTATTGGGAGCGAGATTGTCTCGGCAGACGAAAGAGAAGAACCTTGCGATTTTATAAATCGATATAAATATCATTGATGAATCATATTTTTCTTTTTTCACACATCGAACGCAATTATGAGGATAAAGCGTACGTAGTTGCGTGCGTACACGCCAGGATTGAATCGGTAATTTCGTCAAATTCGTGCAAATGCTTTTGTCTATAATAATTTAGTGGAGACACATGACTTGTCGAGGAATAATGCAATTCATCTGACACCAAAGGTTGTATAGAACCGTATCCCTTGATCTGGATTAGCTCTCACTGTTTCTCGGCTCTCTGTACCTGCGTTTGTCTATCACCATGCCGGAGATGTCTCCCTATCGGTATCGACAATTCTCTCATGTGTACGTGCCTCCCGGAGAGTGGTTTGATGCGATTAGTATTGTTCCACGTCCATTGTGTGCTAGACAAGATGGCTGGCTTCGCCACGCAGCCAACATCCACAGTTACCACAGCACTTTGGTTCACGCTCGTCTCTGTGTACGCCTATATATATTGTACCTCTCGACCACCCCTACAAAGAGGTATATAGCGTTGGTTCATCGTATCCTGCAAGATCCTCCTCTCCCTTGCTCCATCCTGCCTGCTTGCTCTCTCGTCCTCCTCTCACTTCCTATCTATTATCTCTACAATCCGCTATCCTTTCCGCTGCCTCATCCCCTGTTCATCTCTATATATACACACTCGACATACTTCGCTATCTACCTTGGCTACTTTATTCTCCCATTCAACAAAATAGGAACTTCTTTCGAGGATTCGCGGAATGGCAAAGAAAACTACGACAAGACTGCTGGTAGAATGGGACAAAGAGGAAGAGGAAAAAGGATAAGCAGCGGCGCGCCAACTCAGGATGATTGGAAAAGTGTCGAGCGAGTACCTAGAGATCGGCTCATCTACTCGAGCTCAATACCACGAGACAGAGGGGGAGAGAGAAAGAGAGAAGCACAATAAGAAAGATTGGCGATCAAATCACCGGAAATAACGATTGTAATACGCGAGACCTTCTCCATCTACTTATTTTTCACGATTACGAGCAAGATCAATGTCGATCAAGACGGAGCCAACTTATTTTTCCTTACGTTCGACGATCCGGAGTGCAATTTTCCTCAAAATTACCTTTTTCCTATTCGAGTGCAGGGATTTAAAAGGTCTGAGGAAAAATTCTGCATTATCGTATGTTTTTTTTTTTTTCGGAAATCGAAAACATAAATTCTAAACGAAACTCTGTCAGGACTGTCGTATACATGTTTATACAAAATATATATTATACCTATATCTCCGTGTAATATACTCGGACGATGCAGGTTCGCCAATACCCTCAACAAATCATTATTAACAGAACCAATACGACATATAAATCGTAGTATTAAATAAAGCAAGCACGCTCTGCCGATTCATGGCGAAAACACCACCGCCTGCGCAAAACGGCGGACACTCATACTCTTGAATTACCGTTGCTCCCCATTTTTTAGGTTTATAAGGGGCATAGATAAAGGTAGTGTTTGATAGAGGTTGCCAACCCTCGACAACACACACAGGGTGGTCGAACGCTGAAAAACTTATTTCTCCATTCGCGATCCAACTCTTCGGTTTTGGCGAGAAAAAAAACAGGAACTTTTGTCGGTCGCCTGCGAGCTCGAGATATTTTTTTTCATCCCTGCCGATACGCGTCAAAAAAATTCGGCTAAATTTCTGGTTGCCCAAGAATAAAAAACGTCGGCAAGTGCGAAAGGGGTACGAAAATCTATCTCAAAATCATTGCTACTTGCTGCGTCTATATTGGCTAATTTTGCAAAATCGCGTCAAGCCTTTGAAACGTTAAATGAGATTTCGAAAATTCATTGTTACTGAACATCGCAGCAGATTTTTTTCAAGAAACGATGACACCGCAAATGGTGCCGTGTTTGATTAAAAACAAAAAGTCATTTTGTAAGCCAAATGGAATGCTTGATGACGTGTTTTTCTTCAATTTGCCCATCCAAACTTTAGTCGTTGCAAAAGTTGAGAAGAAGAGGACGCGCAATCGGCGAAAACAACTCCGGTCAGCATTTACAACGCCCCAAGTTTGTCAGATTGTCAAGGGCGCATTGAAGATGAAACTCACTAAAAATATTGACGAAGAAATTGTGTGCGAATGCTGTCGAAGGAAAAAAAATGAAAAGAAACTCTCCCTCCGAATACCACGTTGATATTCCATTATTGATAAAATTCTTCGGGTTTTTCAAATCGTTTGAGTATTTTTCTGCAACACTACGGTAATAATGTTCTCTATATTTTTCACGATATTTCAAAGTCTTTGAAGTTTATGGTGCTCGGTGAATATCCGATATCGATTATGTACGGTTTTGCCACCCAGGAGCAGTAAGAGTCGGAGTGTGCGTTACAGGATCTCGGCTAGCGTTCTCTCGGAACGACTTCATGCAACCTTTGCAAGATTTATGGGGAATGCGCCACGGCACGCGCGTTCAATAAGCGATAAATGCACTGGCTTCGCTGAATGTGTGCGGAAAATCAAAGCTTTCACGATATCTATATTGTGCAGGTACACACGAACGGAATATGTGTTTGTACAAAAAGATTTTACCGGCAGTGCATCGTCGTTCATTTAGCGACTGGACCAGAGAATCGTCGCTCTACAATCTTATATATATTCAACACTTTCCTCTCGTACAGCTATAAAATCATAACCGCGGATTCGTGATAATTGCCCATAAATAATATTGGAGATATCGGGACGCGATAACGGAAAATCGTTTTAAAATGCATAAGTATAAGCTGGAGAAAATTTTTGTTTCTTCTTCCTCTTTTTATATATCTCGTTTCTCAAATTCTCATCTTCGTTCATTCGTGATTTATTCGCGGTCGATTGAGCAAATTAGTAGCGATAAAAGTCAATTGGAATTTCCAATTCGTATTCGATATAAGAGCGATTATAGTTATCAAAGCGAAATTTCCATCGTTTGTTTTTTTACATATATTTTATTGGAATGCATATGAGGAGGCTGAGAAGTTAAAGCAGCTCGCTGAAGTGCAGGAGAGAAAGGAACATGCTCACCAGCAGCCAATCTAAAAAAACAAAGCTCGCTTTGTCCATCTTCGGCTTTGTTCGGGTGTCAAACGTATGTCGCAACTCCCCCCAACGAAAGAACACCCTCCCGTCTACATTCACAAACCCCTTTTTCAATTTACCAAACAGAATCAACGGTCAATCGACGAACCACGGCTGATAGACATTTGCTACAAAAGAGGCGGGCAAACGATCACGGCGGCCACGCATAAATCGGTGGATGACCCAAGCGAGAGCTTTCAACTCTCTTATGCATCGTTGCTCATCATCGAATATGGCTTTATCAGCGATGTTTCACATAAAATAGACGCGAGAATTCAATGGCTTATCTCCTGAATTCTAGATTCTCATGAAACCGAATTATTTCATTTTTTTTCTATAATTTCGACAGAAAAATATGCAGCATACGGAACTTAACAACATATAGCGCGACGAGCACCACGCGAATGCTGCACGGAGAGAAATGCGGGGAAATTTATATCACAAATTACTATGCTCCATAGTTTTCTGGTGACAGATTCGTCCCTCTGAGAAATTTTAGCAAAAACATAGTAATTTTTCATCTAAAATTGGGCGAAAAATGTCAAATTTCCGCTATTTCCGATAGAATTTTCATAAAAATTACTATGTTTTTGCTCAAATTTCTCCGAGGGACGACAATGTCACCAGAAAACTATGGTGTGGCATAGTAATATGTGATATAAATTTCCCGGCATTTCTCTCAGTGTGTCCCCGTGCGCATACGTACTTGGAGTCGTCAACAACGAGGGTAGTATAATATACTTCCGTTCTTCGACGCGTAGGCCTACTTAGAAGTAGTGCTACGGAACGACCAAGAAGAAAGAGGCAGTGAAGTATGTGTATATTGTAGACACATGGACTTGCTTGTAACTATGTGGATTGCTAAGTGTATGGACCGAAAACAGAGCGGTACATATAAGACATACATGTATGTTATATGTTGTACAAAAGGTACTCAAGATCGCACGTGCATTACTTCCACAAAGGGTATTAAAACGGTGCTTTTTTACGGAGGCACGTATATACATATATACGTGCATCTAAACGAGACGTACACACTGTGTCCTATTTTTGCTTCACAAAAGGTTGCATCCTTCATTGTACCCAGGCCAACAAAGCAAAACGAGGCTATAGAAGGCAGTAGAGAAAAGAGAAAAAAATAAAAAGTAAGAGCATAGTTGACGCGGATTGCATCCGCGAACACGCGCTATTTTACCTTCTACAAAAGAGTCCCTTTCTCCCTAATATGTGTTGCCCCCGAAAAGCTACACTGGTCGACGGCACTTTCGAACTCCAACAAATCACGAACGAATGTTAAATTTTTGACAATGTTTAGCTCCGTGTGTATCTCAACTCTTCAAGATTAAAGTATACCTCTAAGCTTTCTTTCGTTCGCCTCTTCAATTATTCGAGTGGCTAATGCTGCTGGATCGTCGTCGATGCACCCTCTTTGTATTACGATAAGAGCTGCTACGTACACAATATTATTACTCGGACAATAAGAAACCCAGTGGGAAATTCCAACCAGACGAACGATCCGATCAGCAAACGAGGAGATTAGTCCTAGCCACTGCCATTTAGATCCTCACTGTTCTTACAACCATATGCATGCTCGTGTGAATATACATACGTACTAACTTGACGTTACCTTTCTTAGCACACCCTCGAGAATCGTGTGGGAATTAGTAACCGTTATGGACCCACGCGGACACCAACGACTAATATTCGTACAATTTAATGACCTGCTGGACTATTCGCAACCAACTAATATGCATTGGTGCCATTTCACCAAGCAAATATATACATGGTAATGGAATCCCGAAATTCGGACGTCTAATCGGAAAGGGAAAATTTTGCGTATGGTTGATTCTAAAATGGTGAGATGGGAAATGACCAAGCAAATATAGGCCGTGCAGAATATTCGAACCAACACACGGAGAAAAATGCGGGGAAATTTATATCTCATATTACTATGCCACCATAGTTTTCTGGTGACAGTTTCGTCCCTCTGAGAAATTTTAGCAAACACATAGTAATTTTTATTGAAATTCTATCGGAAATAGCGGAAATTTGACATTTTTCGCCCGTTTCAGATGAAAAATGACTATGTTTTTGCTAAAATTTCTCAGAGGGACGAAACTGTCACCAGAAAACTATGGAGCATAGTAATTTGTGATATAACTTACCCCGCATTTCTCTCCGTGCAGCATCGCCTTAAAGACACTATTACATTGGTTTACCTACATAAAGAACGTATTGTTTGAATATGAATTCAGTCAGCGGTAATATATTACGAATGGGTGCCCTGGCGAAATGTTGTCGGAGTATAATCTTACTCTAAACTACCGGCCGGTAGTTTCCTGGATGGCGGTTGCTGGTACTATACTATAATATTATTGTAACAATGCTCACTCTTCTTATCTATCTCTCTCTCTCTCTCCTTACTCCTACACCGTATCAGCGGAGATGATACATGAGCATTTTAGAGGACGACAACGACGACTACGAGAAACGAGGAGTAGGCTTCCACTTTCCCTGTCTCACTTATTACTTCTCTCTCTATGATATATTATACTAATGTGCAATCTCTGTGCTAAGCTTGCGGCCTACAGAACGCTTCTTTATTTCCACGAGACACCGGACTCAACGCCTGTCCACGTGTGCTTGTGTCTGCGTCATACACCCATTCCGGCGAGGCACCCTCCGCGGTATTAGTGATTTAGTAGTTGCGCTTGGTATAACTACCGACATCCGGCAGTCGCAGACGTGTTCTCCAAAACTTTCCAAAGAGACGATGACATAGTGTCCCGAAAGCGTGCATTTCAATGGAAAACCATTTCGGAATACGTCTACCTAAGACGCAACAAAAACCAAACGATCAAATTTCAATTGTTTGTAAACAAATAATCATCTGACAATTATTAAATAATAATAAATAATGAATAAAATAATTATTAAATAAATTACCCCTTTCGAGGATCGAAATATTTTCTGTTTTCACTAGTATTTTTTTTTTTTTTTACCAAGAATGTAAAGAATTTCACGTTTTTCAGACGCTAAAAAACTACGACGTTTTCAAACAAACTAATTAGTCGTTCTGAGAGCGTCAATTCACAGACTTGAAGTTAATGCAGTAATGAAGCTTGAGGTACGCCAAAATACCCGCATGAATATCAGTTCATTACGGTAATGACAAGCGACGTCCCATTAGGCAGGAGATCGTTCTAATGAATTATCTAACATATCTATATTGATATCCTCATAGAGTTCTCCGAAATCTCTCTACTCACGCATCGACACACACACACACACGCACACAAACACACGTTGATTATAGCGGACACTTTGACAGCTCTGTCTCCCTTTCTTGCTCTCATGCTTCTTGGTAGAGCCATGAAACGATATCCCTTGGCCACTTTATAAGCAGCGAATGAGGACGTACCTAATCGTCTGCGAGGAGAGAACAAACTTTGTCCGGACCAATTAACAACTATAATTAATTGGAGATCTTCTGTGGAGCTGGGCAAAAGAAACTCCGCCCCTGCACGCCATCTTCAGTCACAGAGGTAGCAAGTTGCCGAGATGCTCTCCTCTGCGTAGCTCTCTGCCGTTCCATTCACCGAGTTAATGCTGGAAGGAGCTCGCCGATCCTATACCTATCAAGCAATTCTCTCGTCTTCCGATCGTCTCGCCTAATGTAAGCTCTAATAGGTGAAAAGCAGCCTGAGGAAATGATATGGTGTTGAACTACTTGAAAACAACTGAACGCCTATATCGCCAGTATTCTAGAAATTCCCTCACAAGATGCTCAGAGGCACTCGGCACAGAAGAGCAGCGTTGTTATAATATCACATTCGTGCGAATGAGACCCACTTTTTGTCGTTGTTGAAACTGTTTAACAAAACAGTAATCCTTTGAGGGAAATGATTAATCGGAAATTTTCAATTTATATTTTACACTTTGAAAATATTGATTTCATGATAAATATTCAGGAAAAATCGATTGAATTTTCCGAGCAGATACATTTAATGTTATTTTGAGCATTCAATAAATCTTGGGTATCCTGTAAGATAAAACAGATGGATGATGGCATATTCGTGTGCGTGTACGTATGTATTTATTCGTATAAATGTGAGTGAAGGAATTATACGATGCATTTATCAGTCTGGATCTGCTTCCGAGGGCATATTGAATTTATCATGGCGAAAGCAGGAAAATGTATCGCGATGACAAGCCCAGCCCCGCGCGAGCAGCAGCGAACATCCCTAGCCAGCTATACCGCGTTAGAATCCTCTCCTCCGTCTCCATCTCTCTTTCTCTTTTTTCTCTTTGCTGTACTCGCTCTGTGCGTGTACCTATCCAGCATTTCGATACCTGCGTGACAGTATTTTTTCATTACGGCTGTTCTCCCACATTTCGCCAATAACTCAGAAGTCCCAGGTTTTTTTCATAGCCAGCCCATTGCCGGTATATGGGGATGAAGGAATATATTTCAAGCGAACAGGCTGCGTACGTTGACAGTAGGCAGATGGTCCACTTTGACAGTCCTGAATATCCGCGCGTAGCTATCCGCCGCTCTACTCGTTATATATGCTTACTGCTGTGCTTCTCCGCCATTTTCCCTTTGCCTTATCTTTGCCTTTTCTCCCACCCTCAATATCTCACGATGGATCTTTTTACCCTCGTCGAACTCTGGAGAAGTCTTTGCGTCCTGTTTTCCTCTCGTTTTCACATCGTTCAACCATCCTTCTGTTTCTTTGCCCCTCCTTTACACATTTCTTCTTGATCTTTCCCCTTTTTTCCTCTGCTGAATAAAAATGGTCGTTTATTTCTCATGCCCTAAAAAATATCGCAATACCCTCCGTTATGCAGCTTACATTCGAGAAGTATTTAGCTAAATTGATGCTTGAGCTTCGTGAATTCCCGTACGGCTCGAGCTCAAATTATAATCACGTGGGAACGAGAGCATGCGAGTGAGCTCTGGAAAAAGAGTGATTTCATTTTAGATCGACGGTATCCCGGATTAAAAAAGCAGAATCGCAAACATCACGACCAAGTGAAACAAAGTCAAATATATTTGGAGATGAAAGAGTATTTTGCGAATTCTCAAGATCGTTGCTCGCACGAAAACTCAGATAAAAGCTGAAATTTATTTTCGCAACGTTAAGCAGAAACGTGCCTTCATACTCTCAACGAATTCGTTAACTTCTGCTGCTCACGCTTTCGGAAAGTTTGGAATCGCGAGGCTAACCCAAATTGCAATACGATTCTCTGCTCCTCGTTTATAGCGAGATTATGCCAACGGTGAACTTTGTTTGCCCTCAACCATGAAAGGCAAGCGGTGTACAATTGTTGATCCTCTAACAATTCTTGGCCATCGTTTTATCAATTCGGGTTGGACAGAGAGAGACACGAGTATGCCAAGAATAGCAGAGCATGTCGTTTCCTTGAAGAGTCAACGACTGTATTGCCGACTCCCAAAGTTGGGACATCGCGCGACATATTCAAGAGGAAAGGGTGGTACATATCCGAGTGATCTTTAGAAGGGAATCTACCCAGGCGCCGAGTTCACGAAAATTTCACGGCAAATTTCCGTTTCCCTAACGTCGAGCATGCGTATATATGAAGGAGACGTTATAGGCTTTTGTCTCCTACAATAAACAGACATAAAACGATCGAGAGAGAAGAATATAGAGTCAAAGAGAGGTGGATGCTGCACACATTCGTAGCGTTTTCCATAGCGAAATACCAAGAACGCAATTACATTTGTTACGAGACTATGGGTGACGGCAGAGATCTTGACGAACTGTCCAAGGCAGTTACATACACGACGATATTTTATACAAGCACAAAACCAGACGAAACTATAGTTTAACGCGAAATAATTTTATCCATTATGCCGAAAGTTTGGCTGTGCTATAGCGAGATAGTCGTAAAGTGCGACAGACAGTGAATGCTTAAACTCGAGAAGTTGCTTGTCGCGAGGGTAGAATTTGAGTTGCTTTTTTTTTATAGTGTATGACACACGAACCTTCGGGAGACATATAATAATCGAATTAAGGGGCTCCAATCGAGATACGCAATAATGCACTTAATGCGGTGTGTTAAGGCAGGATGCTTAAACGAAAGTCTCGTCTTGAATGGGGAGTAATAAAAATTCGGAAGTCCTATAATACGGGAAAGCTGTTACGACTGAATTAGAGGGAAAGAAAGAAAAAGAAGGTGATCGCCTTACGATGCTTCCTCGTCGGAAAGCTCTAGAATAAAATAGTTATAAACCCCGCCAAGAAAATTCACGAACGGTGCTATCCTCCGGTATCTGCATGCGGATATATACGTATCTATACGCGATCGCACGTTCAAAATATACGGCCCCAGTGCGATACGGAAATTTACGCCAACGTCCGAGAAGCTCTCGCCTAATCCTCGATGCTAACAGGAACGAGAGAGGAGAGAATAAGAGAGACGGAGCTAAAGATCTTCTCTCAAGTGATATAGGAAATTTTAAGGTGGCCCGGTCTCTCGGCGTGCACACCGAGCCACAAGTTACGGCCTCTGCCTTACCTTATACCCGTTCGCGAGAGCATTTTCCTCCGCACTTCTACTGCTGCTCCTTCTGCTTTACGACTTCCGAAGGGTTGCGGTCATAGGATAACTCGGTACTTGGTGCACCCGAGCTTTTCCCTAGTCGAGTGGAGGTATTATTCTCTCTTCTTGTCTCTCCGCCTCGTTATATCTATACAAATACACACGGTCATGCATATATCCATTAATTCTTTGATAACAAAAAAACGAAAAGTAGCCCGCACCATTTAACAAGTCGAGCAATATTACTTCCACCCTTTTCACCGCCACATAAGCTCGAGCAGCAGGACGGGATCCGTTTGAGTAGTGTTAAACGTAGCCTTTTTAACTCTTCGAGGACACACACCTCTAAGCGCATATTGGGTCAACCTGACCCAATGCTTTTTTCATATCGTTGTATTCGGGTGAATATGCATTTTTTGTATTTTTTCTTTTAAACCCCAAATTTGTTTTTGGACGTAAACGGAAATTAAATGCCAAAACATTCGTTGCTATTAAATGACAGAAAATGTTTGAAGTCAGAACGACGCAGTATGCACTCGAAGAGTTGAAATGACTGGAGACTCAAGCACAATCAAGTATCTCATGTATACATCGCGTGCTCGTAACAATATATAATAATAATATAGATATACACATGGGTATATATGTGCTGGTGAAATTCACTTCATCTTGCTCAGTCTTGAGAGAGCAACCGAATCGTTCCGTTGATAATCCTCTATGTCCACGTTCCAAGAGTATTTCAGGTACGAGTGGACCTTCATCTATGCCCCCTGCTAGAGAGTTTGAACGAACCTTTGTTCATCACATACCGGTAGAGATGGGAATTAATTAAACACCAAGCTCCGCTCTAGATATATATATACATGCACGTTTGTATATTTCACTTCTCAGACCTGGGTGCATCGCGTTTTATGACGCCGACTTTCCTAATTAATTCGTCGTAATAGAGGTAGAGGCCCGAGCTGAAACGCAGCACCAAGCTGCTCCTGCTCCTCTGAAAACGAATAGAGAAGAAACAGAGGGGCAAGACCGCAAACCACACCTGACCATCCGTACAGTAGGATCGCATGCATATACGCACGCTTCTCGTATCTCCCACTGTGAGCTCTCTTCTGTACCGAACCAATGTGGCTTTGCAGAGCCATTGCATACCACTTGCTCCCAATATTCTCTCGTTCGGTCCAAGAAAGACTTTTCTTCGTGTTTCTCACTCCGTTGGTCTGTCTGTCCCTCTTTCGACCTGCACGAACATGTACTTATCTGTATGGGCAAGCACACAAACACACCTGTCTTCAATCGCCAAAAGGTACGAATTTTAGTCTTTGACCTTTGGGAATTCAATTGAACCCGAATACATGCAGCCCTCGACTAAATACCATTGAGACGTACTCAGTCGTCAAAAGGACTGAGATTGGAGTAAAATTTAATTTCTTGTGCACTCGCGTAACAGAGTTTAATTGGAATGGATCGATTAATGCAACTCATTCATTAAATGTTATTAGTTTATGTACCATTTTGTATAATGGAGTATGCCCGAACGGTCAGCCCGCGAGTAGAATAAGTCGAGCACATTGTAGGCAAAGAAATTAGTATTCAATTATGGTCCATGAACCTAAACCGTGTGCACAATGAAATGATGTATGCATGATCGTTCATATATTCTGAAGATAGTGCAAACATCGCTTTCAGTCATGCGTGAATGAAAAACTATGATGCTACAAGTAATAATAACAAGCCACGCGGCATGTGTGCATGTCCCAGTGCGCTTTACGTGAAAACCTTCCGGTAAGTGATGGGCAAAAGTCTTTGTGAGAGCACTCGTAACTATCGCCGAGTCTCGATAAAGTGCGCTGCGTGTCTGAGTTCTGGTAAAAGGATCAGCCGAAGAAAATAGATGGAGAGAGGAGAGCGAGAGAAAGAGAGAGAAAGAAAGAGATGCACGTGGTTCTCGGATCATGTATATACGATCTCTGTCTGCGCAAAGGAGCGATTCCTCATGGCCGCAGGAGCAAAACGCAGTGGACCAAGTTTTCGCAGCATGAGGGCGATGTTCCTCGAAGTCGTTGGTTACAGAAGGAGCAAAAAAAACGTGAACCAAGTTCCTGGCTGGTCTCGGATCGAAGAACCACGCTCTAGTATATCCTTAGAGAGCATGGGATGAAGAGAGCCAGCTCAACAGCGGGCGGATAGAGCCGTCCAGAAGCTGATAACGTTGGAGTATGGATATAGAAACCTTCTACAGCCTCTTCTTCGTTTTCTTCGTATTTTACTTTTACGACGCTGCCACGAACGGTCCTATCTTCACCAGTCGCGATTTCCGATAACCACTAGTTCGAAAGGAGCGAGAGAGAGAGGACAAGTACGCCAAGAATCCTTGCAAGTAGATTCATACACATGCGGAATGGAGGAAGCCTGCAAAACTCGCATTAATCCACATTGCAGATAGTAACAGAACTCTCATCTCGCCTCCCTTTTTCGTTTTGCACATCGTAGATGTTTGCAGCCCATCGACACGAACTTGTCATAACAGGGACCTATCGGATGATCATACGCTGTGTCGGGCAGCGCACACGCTGGGAACACCAAACAAAAAATTCCATGGATTCGAGTTCAAGAGTGTAATATGTAGATATGCTTTCCAGACAAGTATCCCGCTAGCCGAGATACGAGAGTGAGAGAGAACGAAAGACGAAGCAGGATTAACAAAAAAAAAAGAAATTGATTATTCCGTTCACTGCGAACGCGTACTGTATAATCGTCTTGAAATCTTTACACACGTCCCGCGGAGATACGTTTGTTCCGAACAGCAAAGTGGAAATGTGGAAATAACTGGTCATGCTCGTAGTCCTGTTCATGATATGTTTGCGCTATATCAATTACTCATGAATTCTGAAATAGACAAATTATAGGCATTATCAGCGTGGAAAGTAAGCGACCGGTAAAGCTTTCGTCAATCAGAACCTCCAGTGGCAAAGTGATATCATTAAATATTATCCGTTCTACGATCTTCACGTTCATGGCAACTTGCCTATTACGAGTATCAGTTACATGTGCATCGAGACTTGCATACACTTTGTAATGCAAATGTATAAAGTGGCAAAACTCCTCGCACGATAGATCGTACGAATCCGAGGATATTGCACGATCATTATAGGAAGTAGGTGCGAGATTGTGCAAACCACTAAAGTTATGTAAGTTTGCAGGATGTGATATCGCTTCAAAAAAATATCACTGTTAAAACCTCTTGACATCGTTGAGTCACTTAACCTTCCTCAGTCTAACGGCGTGTCTTCATATTCGTGTTTATAACCATGAACATGCACTGACGCACAGTTTTATATATTCCACGTTGCATGAGCAAAACTCTTGCGAATATATTTGTCCTATCGAAGAGAGAAGAGAAACGCGACGACGAAACATTTAAATCCGTAAACTCAGTTATATTAGAGCAGACGTTTATGGGCGGCGATTTGTATTACTCCAACCCACACTTATTACTGAAGGTATGGTTTTGTGGTAATTGCGATGTGTGTCATTCAGACGGTTTACGTGCAATTTGATCACGTGTGATTGTTCAATGGCAGTATAAAGATAATCAGAAATTAGGAAAATTTGTGGAGCTAAAATATGATGACAAAATTGAATCGAAATTGTTTATATAGGGAGTGATTACACGGAGAGAAATGCGGGGAAATTTATATCACAAATTACTATGGTCCATAGTTTTCTGGTGACAGTTTCGTACGCTCTGAGAAATTTGAGCAAAAACATAGTAATTTTGCATCTAAAATTGGGCGAAAAATGTCAAATTTCCGCTATTTCCGATAGAATTTGAATAAAAATTACTATGTTTTTGCTAAAATTTCTTAGAGGGTACGACACTGTCACCAGGAAACTATGGTAGCATAGTAATATGTCATATAAATTTCCCGGCATTTCTCTCCGTGTATTTTGACAATGATGTATATATGCAGGTTTCCCAGTAAATGCATATACTCGCCCATCAAAAAAGGTGACAATTGCTCCGACGCTGTCCAACAGTGTGCAGAGGACTCATTAAAAAATGCGTTCAGATTGTGGGAGTGAATAAGAACGTTGATAAAAATAGTAAATTTGATGAAGTTCGTCTTCATGACGTACTCGTGTGAAAACGTGTATTCACTTCCATAAATAAAATCGTGGCGAAATTAGTGTCAAAAGGTATAATAGCATGGCAATTCGTTGCATTTTGCACCCAAAGAAACAGGTAGAATGAGATTGCACTTAATAACTGCAGAGTCAACGCAGACATCGTCGCCGACTCGAATATGAATTCAACGCCTGGCAAGTGAACCAGTAGAAAGAGCGAGACGGTAGAGGAGAGAAAGAGATGAAGATAGAACGATGGAGATAGAGAGAAAGATAGACGAGTGATGAGAGACAAGCGGTCTTCGTTTGCGGTCATTAAAGTGCCCCAACGAGGTTCGCGTAATTGGCGGAGATATGATCTCGGTAGTGGGCTCGACATGGGTCCATAGGCCTCACCTTTCCCTCTCCCTCTCTGGCTTGCTCCGGTGCTTTGCAGAATCAGAGATGGTGCATTGGATCTTCCCAGAAGCATCCGTAACATCATATTAAAACATTTAACCAGTAGCTCAGTTTCGTTCTCATCAGTCCGAGTATGTCCTTATTCGAAAAACATTTAAACAACAAGCAACACTACCACGAAATATATATCAAGAATCTCATTATCGTGACGTATGTGAGAATCGTCAAAGATCGAAGCTTAGATCTTGGAGCATTACGAGAGCAGAAAAGAATGGTGCGAACTGATAACGAGCAAATCAGTACGATGGATGGAACGAGAAAAAGGACGATCGTATATATAAGAAGGAGTGGGCAATGTTTGATTGCGAACAGAGCCGAGGTGTTCCGCGCTAAATGGAAAGTGGGTGGACGTAGTTTGCCCAGTACCAACGCGGAGGTGGACCGTGTCTCGTTGAATGACGACAATGAAGGAGGTGCACAACGAAGAAGAGAGAACAGTCACATGGATGGCCTCGCAACGACGACAGTGGGAGACACACCGAGTGGAAAAGAAAGAATCAGTTGCAAGAGAATATAGCTCTGTGCGAGGGAGTTTCAATTCAACTGCAATAAGCGGATTCCAAAGTTACAATTTGTACAAAATCTCCAGAACAGATGTGATAAAAATATTCCCATATAACCAAATCCGTTATAAGATGATCGAATTATTCTCAATATGGAATGAGCATGACATGCCACTCGAAAAATGCATGTTTTTTCAGGCATGGATATGCCGCTATCAATTTTTTCAAGATGCAAAAATAAGTGAGAAAAAAACGCCAAGAGACTGCATGTTATTATAGTATCGCAACGCAGGATGGGTTGATTCGATCTGGGGAAGGGCATCAAACGGGAAACTGTGCGTGGCTTCCAAGAGCACACACTTCCTTTTTTTATATATTTATTTATTATCACAGAGCTTGCGTTCTGTAATATTTCTCCGCCCACCTTCCGAGCGGTCCACACTGCATCTTCTTGCATGTGCATTCCCTCTGCTCTCGCACAGTATTAACCCGCACTTAAAACGATAATTTGCTATTAAGGATATGACCGAGTGGAATACTCGTGTAAAGTCAATGACGCGAAAAATGGTCGTGATTCTGCATGTACTTATATAGTTCTGAGCAAATAATTATCTCGGCGATAATACCGCCTAAGAGTGCAGCGTGCGCCACAAGTAATAAATACTAGGCGGCGATTCTCACCAAGATCCTGTAGCCCAGTGACGTGAACGCACATATCCGTTGCATTGCCATTTAGTTGAGCTGAAAATGGTGTTTTCAGTAGAAAATCTCTGGCTGATTACCGATCGATCATCCGTTTTTTATCGCTTCGAGGATTTTTGCTACAAACTGATGCTGCTGGTTGGCAACTTCTCCCTCGGAACTATTAGACAAATTTAAATATCGTGTTTTTCGCCGTTATTATTTATCGCTACGATCAGTAGAGTGAACCCGAAAAAATACCGTTGACATAAGTTGTCCATTTGCGTGTGCGAGTGCATCCGAACGATGATGAAAACATTCATCATAGCAAGCTCGAGCCGACGCGTTCGAAATGCTCGTTTACCGGGCATAATAAAAAATTCTTCAAAATGCAAATATATTCTCTCTCATCTTTGTATTTTTTTTTCACATCCTTGCCCTGTCTACTGCTCTTTGTACGGATGGACAACGTTGTTGATCCACGTAGTTAATTATCCTCGTTGAAGATCCTCGTACAGGTTTTTGTTCCGATTTTAACGAATAATAGAAAAAAATAACAGACCAGACGCAACAAATTTTCCATCGGAGGTTCAGTTGAATATACGGTTCTATATAATTCATCAATGCACCCTGCATGTACAGCCCCAGGAGATTCCTTTGTTGGATCGGCGAAACAAGCACAAAATGATGATCCGTTACTTCTCTGTACGTCACAAAATATGTTATCTCGTTTTTCCTTCTTTTATCGCGCTATACATAGTGATTCATTAGATATTGCACAATGTGGCGAAAAAAGTGGCCAATTTTCCGGGAAGGACGATGAGAAACGTGAAAAGCCTTTTTCGGGCTGGATTTTGTTATTTCCGCGATACACATGCTTTGGAGTGGCATATATGGTACTGCAGTATGCTCCACTAATTGGTTTTACCTGTTGCAATGTAAATGCTTTCGCCAGGTACAGTTCTGCGAGAGCGAATATTCAATTAACACGAGTCCGGTCTTCTGAGTGACTCTTCATTAATATCTCAATCGACAGGTTCGTTTTTACGGAAATGAATTTAGTGCATAACATTTAAGGTATAACTATCGCAGAATGGGTTGATTTAGGATTTTCTTGAAATTTAGTGTAAATATTCTTGACATTAAAACGAACAACTTTCCTATGAGACGAAACATTTTCTGCCGTCTAGAATTTGAGATATTTCATTTCCAATTTTATATTTTTCCCATCTAAACGCATGTAAATTGAAGTCGCGTTTCTTTTGTTTTTTCTTGCAACTTTTTTAACGAAACGTGACTTCAATTTACATGCGTTTAGATGGGAAAAATATAAAATTGGAAATGAAATATCTCAAATTCTAGACGGCAGAAAATGTTTCGTCTCATAGGAAAGTTGTTCGTTTTAATGTCAAGAATATTTACACTAAATTTCAAGAAAATCCTAAATCAACCCATTCTGCGATAGTTATACCTTAACTTTGAGCTACAACATTTTTGAAAAGCTTTTGATGATATTTTAGTGGGCTGTTGAGTAGTCACGTGTGTTGAAAGATTGTGTTTATCTTGTATCCCCAGTATACTGAAAATACAACTTTTGTTGATGTGTCTCGCAGCCAAACTATTATTTTATATAAATGTGTCTCGTAAACGCGCCAAAATGCAGAAAAATAGAAACGATCATACGACATAGATAAGAACTGGGTGCAGAGAAATCGAGAGAACGTAACATAAATTCTCGGGCGATAACGCTTTGGCTTTTTTCCATGTGCTGGAAAATAATATCGCTTGTATATACCGAGAGTGCGTGGAATCGTCTTATTCGAATTCGAATTTTTTTTTATCTCGTTTATTGTTCGCGCGCCGCAACAAGACAAGACGAAGATCGCGCGATTTTATCAGCGAAGAAACGGACCAAGAATTTGTTGTTATACTTCGATATTTTCAGGGGGTGTACCCGGTAGACCGATTGCCCAGTGACATTCCATTCTCCCGATTCTTTCTCTTCCACTTTTTCTCTCGTTCTCCTCGCTTTCTTATTCTCGCTAAACTCATAAATATTTTTCAAGTGCTCCCATATTTTTCCCTCAATTCTGCTGTATTTTTCGATTTTGCCAACAATATGTCGTGCGCATACGAAACGTTTTTCGTAGAAATTTCCTTCGTGCGACTTTTCAGCAAAAATCTTCTTCACGCTGAGTGGAAAACAAAAATCTTTTGATATTGTGATTTATTTTCTTAGTATGAACTTGAATAAATTCGGACGAATGAGTAAATCATTCATCTTTGCATAGAAAGACAAATTGTATTTATTTCATGATTGTCTCGACATTTCCGTAATGCTCAACCGCGAGCAGAAGCAGAACGTAAATGTTTTTGCCAAATTCGAACTTCTTGGAGAGCTAAGAATAAAACTGAGATAAAAGCTTGGTGCAACCGAAGCGAATTCTTATCAGGACCCTATCTCCCCACCAGGAATCCTGACTCGCGGTATCCGGGCCGCGGGAGGAACACTACGAGAGCGAGAGAGAAAGAAAGAGGGGGACAGAGGATCGAAAATACCGAAAGCAATCTACGGGAAATCAATGTCTCAGGAGCACCTGCCCTCTCATCGTTTCACGGTCGTAATCGAGGAGACTGGACGACTTTCCCGCGGAATCCATTATCTCTCCACCGGGTCCCATAAAGATTGTAATCTCCAAGTGCAGGCGACATTATTCCTTAAAGGAGTATATATAAGCTCGAAGGGACGAGCGCGTCTTGTCTTATCCGGAAAACATTTCCTCGTGAATGCCCTACAGAACGAGAATGTCGAGGCGAAAAGAGAAAATGGATGGGAATCGATCGTTTTTGCACGCATTCGTGCACTTGAATTTCTTTTTTATCCGGGGAATTGAAAAAAAAAAACACATCATATAAACACACAAACGCAGAAAATCCGAAAGATATAAGCGAGCAGGTTCAGATTTTATGGAAACTCTGTCTGGATTCATTGCAACGAATTCAATGAGAGCGAATCATGAGTGTCCCTCGTGGTAAATAGTTTAAGTCTTGTACGTGCCACGTGACGCCCCGACAGACAGCCCGACGCGGCGAATAAGCCATTTGAATAATAAACGAGGAATTCTGGAATATAAAGGAAGGGGCCAAGTCTTACGCAAGAGCCGAGGAATCGAAATCGCACACTGTTGAGTAGCAGAAGGGATTAAGTGAGAGTGAAAGAGAAAAAAGAATAATGGTGAAGAACTGGTACGTGCTCGAATACCCTGAGCCCGATCCCTTTCGACTGATCTCCGACGGTACAACGCACTATATATAAAACTACTTACTTACATGCGGCCAGGGTATCTCGTTGATTTTCCCTCCATGTGTACTATAACTCTCCAAACATATACATTCATCTATAAATATATAGATATCTGTCTTTGTCTTGTCTTCGATTAACTACGTTTCTCGGCAATGTTAGATTTCCCGTGAGATTACTATGGCTTAATGGCTCTCGGTCCAAGTTTCTTTTGCTCCTAAACAACACGACTGATCCTCTTGTTATATACGTACATTATACGACACGGAAGATGCGATACGAAAGTGCCGAAAGTATTTCGTTTATGGAGCCCAATCAGGATGGGATTCGCAAGAAAAACTATTCCTATTGTACGAAATGCGCTATATATTTAAAGATACATACGTTTGGCTGTATGTTATGTTGCGTGTGTGGAAAAAGGCTAAAGTTTGGATAATACGAAAGCATAACTGGCGCCACAACGAAGGAATCCAATTTCGGGAATCCGATACTCGTTTCGCCTCTTAACGTCAGCGAAAAATGTTGTTTCCGTCGTTTTCATCTTTAGTTTCAAGGAGAGAGGCTCTTCTCTTGTATCGTATGTGTGTGCGCTTACCGCGTATGACCAAAGGCGATTCGATGCAAGAAAGAGCCGAAGAACAGGGTGGAGGAAGATGAAGAGTCGTAAGAGGAGAGGGGAACGAAAGAATCGCGCTGTACAGAGGCGCATAGGGAGGGAAGATGTATTTGGCTGCCAAAATCAGACAAGGAACAGCAAGCAATTCAGCGTGACGTTTGGCAGATAGGAAAGAAAGGGAATCCTCCGTTCCTCTGTTTTTCCTCCATTTTCCTTCGCTTTTTTCAACACAGCAACTCCACACTCCACACAAACCAAATGTGTGTAGCACGCGGACAAGATCTTTCCATCTTTTTCTCCGTCGTTTTCTGTTCTCCCACCTTTGGATATTTTTAACCCTATTTGTTTGACCGAACGTTGAAACTGCGGCTTTGTATATATGTGGTGAGAAAAAATAGCTGATACAGAGGCGAGCTTGTCACTCGTATAAAATTGCAACCCGGGAAACGACAACGAGACGCACGGGTGCATGTTCTCGCCGTGGTCGTCTCATCCCACACGAAACTCCCGCCATTTCTCTCTCGTAAAGGAGAAACGGACGGGGCTGGTCAGACTAGTTATTAAGAATATAATAAATGGGTATCGCTGCATACACCGAGAGTATATTTTTAGATGTAAAGTATCACCAGACAGGCGGCTACACACTGCATACCAATTATTCGATCTAATTTGTGAATTATTATTATTTGCTGTAAACACTCGAGCACATGCATATTTTGTGTGCGAAAATCATTGTGTTCGGAGTCCGGAGCCTAAAAATGATTGGCAAGTTCGTTAAATATCGATCTATTTATACGCGACATGGTAAAAATCCTACAATCTCAATTTGCTAAATAAAATGCAATACTATAACAAGTACATAATATTACCAAGGAATGGAAAAACGTTCGCATGAGTGACTCTGAAGTTCGCAACGTTTTGCCCCAACGAAAAATATGTTTATCTATAAATTGTTTGTTCAATTTAAAAAATCAGGACAATTTTAGTACCGATTTTGTCCTTGGATCTTGAAAAAGAATCGTTTTATTGTCCTGGCCAGACATTCAATAAGAATCTTGAGATTTGCCCAAGAAAGAGGGAATTTCGTTGCGTTCCAACGATGGAAACTTCAACATCGTTCGCATGAATATTGAATATTGACAGGCTTGTTAATTTCCCTAAAGTCAACCGCCGCACGCAACAGAATTAATTCCTTTTTATTCTCTTTGCTTTTCGCAGCAAAAAGATTAAATTTTCGTAAAGAATCATAACGATGAGTTTGAATTGATATTCATATTCGTCGTACTTAGAACTTCGGTTTGATTTTGAGAACGAAATCTTGTGGGTGAAGATAAATAAATAATTAGTTTCTCTCTACATTGTGGTTTCGTGTCGCAGAGCTTCGAAATTCGGTATAATCTTATGATCAGATATAAATTTAATTTGTCGATGGTGCGCTTCCAGGACGAGTGTATGGGCTCGTAAAGGTATTAGGGAGAAATCTCATCGGTCTTGAGATACGAGAATTTCTCCGTCTCTCCTCCGCCCTCTTGCGTCGTTCCGCGATCGTATCAAATCGAGTGCAAGCAGTGCTGCAAGCCTGAACAGAGAAACAAGCTTTGCATAGACGTGAATCTCGTAGCGAAATGTCTGATATGAACACATGCAATAACACACCGTTATACACTGTTCCAGGAACATCGATCGGAGTACGCACGCACTTCCGCAAATCCATCGAACGTGTCAATCAAAAGGTCGTAAAATCTTTGGCTTCATGGGTGAAGATTGATAGTATATGCCATTTTGTTTGTAAGGACGATGTATACGTCATGGTAAAGCCTGATCGTTACACGCACGGAGCAGCGCTGCTGTGAACTCTGGTCGAACTCTGCGAAATTGGTAGCCGAAGCTCGTTACGCTCTCCCGACCATCTTCCAGCACTAATCACCCAACAAACCTATATATGTATCTCTTATTATGGGGAGAGTTAGATCTCGATACATCCTCGTGTATAATCGTGGATAACTATGCATCGATCGTGCACGATGCAAATCGATATTGTCTCAAGTTGGCTAAGGATTATCGGCCCGGAAATAGGTTAGACTTTCGCCCTCTCTCTCTGGCCTATACACTCTTAGTGCAAGCTTATCTCCCACAGGATTGCCAACTGATTCCCATGACTAAATCCTGTCCTTCTGATTCAATGGTTAATATCACGGCGATTCGCTGAAGCCGGAGTCCCCGATAATTGGAGGACCGTGTAACGCGAACAGAGAATTTTTTTTCATATTTATAAAGACGTTGAGCATCAATGAGGTGATCGAGAAAAGTGGATGATCGCATGCATCACTCCGGCACTTCTTACTGTACAAATGACAAGTTCCCCCAGTTCCCGAAAGATATTCGTTTACCCGACCAACCCAATGTTTCCGGCACTACCCTCATTTCTTTTCTGCTCCGTATATTTCGTATGTAAAATAAAGGAAATGTGACAAAAATTATAGGTCAATATCAGGGAAGAAATCATCCGTGAAATTCGTGGAGCATCAATCCGAAAGTAGAACCACGCCTGTTTAGCCCTCCCTCGAATATGTATTGAAGCTCGTGTGAAAACGGACAGCAACCATATTACATCGAGGCTAGCTCGAGTGAGAGACCGGTACCTATCCCTTCCGAAACTTAATGTCCCTAAACGCGAGGTCGTATTTATATCCGGGGTTTCAAGCGACAGCATCGCATGCCGTTACACAATCGTTGGACTAGACGCGAGGGGTGACTAGATTTTCGTTCTCTCTCTCTGACCCTCTCGTACTATTCGCTCTGTATCTGTGTGTCCCTTTTCCACTTGCTCCCTCTAGGACACCGTCCCTTATTTATGGGGAAAGCTTTGGGCCTCTACGAAATGCGATGGGCTCATGGGGATGGGATGCAGACCCGACAAGGCCGGACAAACGGACGTCCTAGCAACGTTCAAAACCCCCTCTAAAAAACCCACTGTCCGTGCTTCGAGTTCAGAGGGTAAAACAAAAGGCTTCTTATTCTTTTCCTTCCAACCCTCCAGCACACGTGCACAGACGATCGTTCTTCTATACTCATGAACCTTGTAGAAGATTGAATGCATATAAACGGTGTTTAGAGTTATTATTGCATTACACGAAATTGATCTGCGTACGAATTGGTGCGGAACACATTCAACAGAAATATTACGACACTAAAGAAACACCTTGAAGAACACTTTATCACCATTTATCGTTATATTTACGCTGATACGCTACATTCTGTATACTTTGAATATTTATTCAAATTCTAGGAAAATTAAAATCCTTATGCAATCATTATGTTTGTTTCCTCAAAGAGGAAGCTGTGTGATGGTGAAAATTTTTATTAGTAAAATGAAATTCAAACGTTCATAACTCGAGAAAGGTTTGAGCTACAGGGCTCTCGTTTTGCACGGAGGCGAATCTAGATACGCATTCCACGGCATTTTGAAATTTTCAAAAAAACGGTGTCGACGCTCTAACTTCCGCAAATTTTAAGATTTGTACCATTTTTTTTTTCATAGAGGATCATAATAGAAAGGTTAGCGTTGAATTTGGGAAATATCGGTTGAACGGTTTATATTTTATGATTTTCCGAATTGTACGAAAATCTGAGTTTTTTTGAAAAATCGGTTAACCGTTCCAATTTCTGTAAATTTTGTAAGATATTGGGTGTCAGTCTGTACTTTCTTTTTCTATTTCGACCATCACCAAAAATAGCTCAACCCGATTCGCCATGAATTTTCGTTTTATTTCTCGGTCGACGAACCATTTATTTTCAAGCGTGTTTTATTTACTGACGTTCATCGTAGACGAAGATCCTGTCGGTCCGGAGGCATGACTGAAAAGACCCGGTTTGTTTAACATAACTGCTCTTACTCACCGGGAATAATAGGCCAGGATATTGCCTATAAATTGTAGGTCCGAGGAGTTGTTACATATTTAAGGGAAAATGTTTAATAATAGGAAAAAGCTGCAACGTGGCGCCGTTCAACGCCCACTCGCGAGCTCGTATAATATCATTCACCGGGGGTGAATAAGATTTTCGCGTGCCGCTTTTTCAGAGCCGCAGTACTCGCGAACACGTACCAAGACTTTGTAAAACAACGACTACTGAGAAACAGGACCGCCATTAATTTACCGGAGCGTATGTTTTTCTGTCGTTATTAAGTTATAAAATAAACCGTCTTCTCCATCGACCCGACTAGTCTTTTTCCTTATACCATGGATTGTATAATAATCATATGCTGCTGAATATTTTAATCCCGGGAATATAGTCATCACGTGTATACACCGAACAAAAACTCAATTCTTCTGAAGATTACTTCGTTCCCATAATCACCCAAGATGATTTCTTTTTATACTTGGAATATTTATTACATGCACGATAAATATTTCAACTTATACTTTCTGCCTGGTCCGATACTTTCCTCGGGATTTGTCATTAGTCACAAATTAATGTTTGAATAATTAGTGCCTTAGTTCTACGATTGTGTTTGCCAAATTGACCCCCGAATCTTTCATGATTTTCCAGTCATTTAATCATGGGAGCCACAATTATGTGCTCTAAAGAAAAACGTTGCTCTGGAGCCCGGGTTTTTAGTATATACGGTCACGTTTTTCTCATTTTTAACGCTCGGAGATTTTCGGAGCAATATTCACCGTTTTTGATAGAAATGTACGTTTAGTTACAGACTAAAAAAATAGTTGAAAATTAAAACGACGAGATTTTTTGTTTAACGACTAAAGTTGTGATTTTCCGGGGGATGGATTCGATGCCGAAGATAAATCTCAAGAAATATGACGATCGATGTACTGTATGGGGGTTTGGGAGTTGGAAAATACTTTCACCGTTGACTATGCGAAATGCGTTACGATCCATCTTCTTCGAGAGCTTAACTCGATTCGTCGGTGGCCGCAAATCGTTCTCCTTAGCACCCCGAATGGCTGCGATTTTTCTAGCGCGCCAGGCGGATCCGAGGGCATCGAGCCGGGAGGTTATATTTATGGAGAAAGGAAGACAGAGAGAGAATAGAGGAAGGATAGTTGCACGAGAGCAAGAGAGGCCAGCAGGGGCGAGGGGGTGGAAGGTCGGGGCGGTGTAATTTCCACCGACACTTCACTGAATACATTTTTATATCGAGGATAAAAATGGCCTCAATAAATACAAGAAACGGAGCTCTATCCTCGGCTGCCAAAGAAAAATATCGATACGAGGGGAACGAGGGAAAGGGAGAGGGCGAGAAATCCTCCTCTCGAATGCACTGTAGATCTAACAGTTTTTGGTGTCATATAAAACACGCTTATACCATATTCCGCACATTTCTCTTGGTATATATTCACAAAACTCGGGAATTCTCGTATAGGCCACCCACTGTGAATGATGACTCGCGATGTCTGCGATATAATGCACGAGACGAAATATACACAGTGCATGTACAGCTTTCAGTGAATTCTCCGGAGCGCGGTTTAGCCCTTGGCGAGAAGAGTCAGGTTCTGGGCATTTCTCTTGTAAATCTAGTAGATTCAGTTTAATTGCTGTTACAAACTTCACTCATGCAACTCTCTCGCTGCTTTTAGCAATTCACCTGCCATCTCGACTTCGCATCCCTCGCCTCTGGCTGTGTTCAACATTTAATGCTCCCCGTCGCGTATTTAATGCGTTTCATTCAACCCTTCCGGTTCGCGCTTACATGGGAGTCTAGCAGACAACTTGATGGATGATTACAAATCGATTTAACGTCACGCGTCATTACTGTGTACGAGAATTTTTACTTTTCTCGTAGTCATCAGTGAAAATACCGATTCTATCCCAAGAATTTGACAATTTGATATTATTTGTTGTTATTCTTTCGATCCAACGGATATTGGGAGTTTTTACTTCCTTCAGACGCCTCGGTATGGCTTATGAAGATTCTGCCAACGTAGTTCAAACGAACTTCGAGTAGGTAGGTTCAAGATGAAGGAATCCGCGTTGAGTAATTTTGAGAAACTGCAGATAGTTCAAAGTTCTCCGATGGGGTAAAAGCCAAGACCCTCATTTGAGATTCTCTCTGCGGCACAAGTGTGAGCAGGCAGAAAAAGAAAGAGCAGAGTGGGGTCTTTTATTGTAGCGTCCCGCATGAAACACTCCGACTCGCTTATTGACTTTTGCCCCGGACCAAACGAAATGTGTTTCCATTTCGAAACGTTGATCGCTCTCACGCCTCCGACTCTCTCAGAAAAGACAACAAAGTTTCTCATTTCACCAGCGAACCACACAAAATTCGTACTCGATGGAACTGCGGCTTCTCGTTCGCAGTTACATCTTCAAATTGTAGGAAAACAAAATATTAGGCATGAAGGTTCAAAACCTTAAAAGACTCTGCCACTTTCCGGAATTACTCTTCACCCTCGAAAAATAAGTTTATTGTTACGAACTTCAGGAACGTCCTTCGCCTTGCCCATTCAAATGAACGACTTAATGAAAACCACGTTACGGTATGCTCGCTGCTGATTAAAGTAACTGCTCTGCTCCGAGTGTACGCAGCGAAATTATCAATTGAGCAAAATAACACAATTCGTGTAAATACACTTTGACCATATTTAAATGTGATTCGTCGCTTCTGAATATCAATATCCTCATTAGCATATACGCTCGCCGTGCCTCGCGGGTAATCCGCTAATGCTCGCCGCTAACAAACTCGACACCCCATCGGTCGCGAAACACGCGGAATACAAATTACATATATACGAATCACTTGCATAGTAATTCGCATTTATATCACAAGGAACATATTTCTGTATGGACCCAAGAGATCAGAGAAGACACGAAACTTTTGACATGAACCAGTTTTTTTACACCCTTGATTTCATTTTTACACACATTTGTGTTATCAGTGTTTTTATCAACATTTTCGATAGTGCCCGAGAATACGTAAAAAAAATTTCGTTTCCTGAACAAAAAATTAGATTTCATGTTTTGATGTAAAGATTGAGTCAAACCAAAAAAATTTTTTTCCTCTCCTCGTAACCTAACGAGGCTTGATTCAGCTTGAAGAAATTGTTTACTTCGATTTAAATATTTGTTTATAGCCCTTCATAAACGTCAGTGCTTTCAATTTAACGAAAAAGCTTTTCTCTCTTTTACGTTCGTATGCGCAGAGCGAATAAGTACGTAACATGCATCAAGATTTCTTCGCTCTATAAATATTTTACGAAAGAGAAGGGGAGGAATCGTGAATATTGCTTTCATTTTACAGGTGTATTTTAAAATAGTAAACATTTACATTTCTGCTCACTTTGAAGCTCCTCATGACCGGGTTTCGATAAAATAAATACAGCCTGCCGCATAGCGAGCTTTCGGAGTAATGGCTCGTGAGTGTTTGGGATCGAAGTCTCTTGAAAATAATTTTGCGGGGTTGAAATTGTGGATCAATTAAAACTGCTACCTCGAAACAACTTTAGACAAATTTATAAATATTATTGGAAATATCCGTCGAGCCCATATAGGAATAANCTTTCGGAGTAATGGCTCGTGAGTGTTTGGGATCGAAGTCTCTTGAAAATAATTTTGCGGGGTTAAAATTGTGAATCAATTAAAACTGTTACCTCGAAACAACTTTAGACAAATTTATAAATATTATTGGAAATATCCGTCGAGCCCATAGCAATAACAGAGATCTGCCCTTGCTTACGTTTTCAATTATAGTGGCAAAATAAGCAGGGGTGTGAACATGGACGAAAAAAAAAATGAATGAAACTTTCAGCCTCTTGTCGACCGCGGCGTATATACCGGCTCCCAACGACGTTTCACGCTTCACTGCTTTGTGAAATACAATTATATACATCGCACGAGCTCGATATACAAACTTGTATTTGCGTATATGAAAATGGAAAGCTGAACGTTCTTGCTTCTTCCTTCGTTATTAGGCTGAAACTTTCAACAGCTATAGACACCTGCAACTTTTACCCTGGGAAGAGCGCTTGCTCTTTCCCATTCTTACCCCATCCTCTCCGTCTCTCTCTTTCTGCTGCTCGCGCCCTATTAAGTTTGCTGCTTCGACGAAGCCACACATCGCCAGCTTCCCTCGCATTTTCACACCCATCTCACTACTATATACCGAAATTCTCGCGAAGCGTAACTCCACAGAGGAACTCTGGTGTGCGTTATAACCGGAGAGCGTCATCCCCTAATTCCTTCTATTCCCAACGCGTACCCCGTTAATCCAGCCTTGTGTATTCCTCTGACTTTCGTGGCCAGAGTACTCGCGCTCTCGCTCGCTCCTTCCCATCCCCTTCTCTTGTACTCTTCCGGCTAAGGTCCCTTAGGATATTCCCCATTAAGCTAGCAAGCCCAGAAGCTTCGGATCCGCGTGACCCCTTCGCGTGGATACAAAATCGTCGACACTCGTGTTACGCTTTCCTTGGATATATTATTGTTTCTAAAAATAAGTTGAACAAACCTTTAGCGCTTCAAAAGCCCCTAAACGATGGGAGCTCTGCTTTACAAAGCGGTGGCAATCCCTCAACGCTTTTATCTCCGACAAGAAAAATTGATTTTCTTTTTTTAAATTAATCCAATAAGGGATCCCTACATATTTTTCATGTAATTCCGGGCGACACGTCATTCCGTTAAATATTCGGGTGAGAAACTTGAACAATAAACTCGATGGTACGACCAAGTTGTTTGCGAATTTTTCAAAACTCTAATCCCTTAATGTTACGATCCTTGAAGAGTTAATTGAATGAAAAGATCCTGACGAAACATTTCTTCTCATTTATTTCTTGGTCAAAAAAATTAAATCACTGGATATTTAATTGTTTCAGTTTCTTTTCTCTAGCAACGTGTAATCTTTCATGATTGTTTCGTGTCCTCAGATTTTAGTTATTGCATGAAAAAGGGCTTAGCTTCTTGAAGAAATTCATTTGTACTCATGCCAATTCTCCAGTGACCTTGTTTTCTACCTTTTCCCTTGTTCGAAGAGCAAACGGACTGTGAACTCTCGATACCGTTGGGTATTAGCAACTTTTTATGAAACTATAGAATCTCTTGAAAGTTTTTCGTCGCAGCTGAAAGAAAAAGACGTCGCCCTCGTGGGATTTAAATCGGTCAAAAAAAAAACGCGGTTTGTTCGAGCATTGATACGAGCTGCCGTCCATTCAAATGCGCTCTCTAGGCTCTCGAAATGTTTTACTCACCAAAAAATTGGGTTACGACATTTGGCTGATTTACATCGATCAATATTTCAAGACGCAGTCATCGTATTTATGATTGACTCCATGTTTTCGATATGCAAAAAAATTGGAAACGAATCGAAGTTTTGGAATTGAGAAATTCATGGTCAAAGTCAAAGTTAATGCTGTCAACATTTACATATTCATACTGCAAAGAACCTGGTTCGGTGAACGAGTGAGACGCGTATTTGCTTGGATATCCAATGGTGCAAAATTGAATTTGGAAAAGGTGTGCGTGTGATTCTCGTGCGTGCTCGGAGAGACTGATGTCCGGGGCTGTGTAAAATTTATGTAAGGATTGGTGAGAAGGAAAAGGACAAGAAAGGGCTCGTTGGGTAGGCATAGAAACGTTGCGTTATGCCTTTTTGTCAAACAGCATTGCATCATTCTCATATACGTATATATATGAATATAGAAGGTGAGGTCTGTTTGGCGAAAGCAAATTACGGTGCCCCTTCACCGGAAGCCCCAAAGCAGAGTAGGTAATGCCTCGTCGACGGCACTGTCGACGACGTTCGGGCTACTTCGCGTTAGGCTAGGCCAAGACCCTGGAGGGACGTCAAGGTAATGTCGCCGTCGCGCATAAATATGTCCCGAATCTAGCGCCGATTTATGCCGTTATGCAAACGCACCCTATGGGACCACTGGTGCGAAATTGCGTGGGACAGTTTGACAGAGGTCTAGACCCCCACTCTTGCTAGCTGTGCTTCTCAACGGCTCTCAGATCTCCAGAGACTGCTGCATATAGACCATTATCCATCTTAACCAACACATTTGATGCGTGGCTACTCTCAACGCCAAAGGTAACGTCCAACGATCAACGAATCCTCTAAAACTTTATACCATTCCTTGTTCTGTATACAAACAAATATACAAATTTCCAACTTCGATTTAATGGAATACACGGAGTTCCATATCGTGAAACGAATTTCCACGACTTAATTTCTCGTCAATTTCATTTTACATCGCCAGAAGAACGAAGTTACAAGAATTTTGCGATGTAAAAAAAAAACGTAATTAATAAAATCAGAATTTTTGAAAAACGTTCTCAAGTGCTCAAAACTTATAATTGAGTCAACAGAGAATCGATTAGCAATTTGAAGAGAAATCTATACGAGAACACATACACATTGGAGAAAATACTATGGTTCGTCTCTGTCTGTTACCGGAACGACGTTGTCTGGGTCGGTGCCAGCAGGTCGATCCTCACGCCTCCCTGAAGGATCTTTACTGGCATAGAGTTCGAGCACGGTGGAGAGAGCCGATCTTGATAACGGCGCCGAACGCTTTGGCCTGTGTTTCTCCGATGGTGTTTCGTGTACGATTCACCGGTCATTGATGAATTGCGGTCGGCGCTTGGCGCGCCAGGGATGCATCTATATGCACATTGTATATAACACGAATAAGTAAATATATGTATAGACCGAGCTAAAGTCTTGCTAGACATCGGGATTTCCTATGCATCCCAGCGAACCTCCACAGCAGTGCACCCCTTGTACGAAAACACCATTTTCCGAAAAGTTTTTATCTCACAGCTCAAAACTTTAGTCTTGGTAGTTTTTACCGTGACCAAGAGGAATAAGACTCGCACGATACGACTCATTTATCAGGTACTCAGCCCCTTGTGAACCTATTTTCGTACGCCAACGTTTATTATTCACATTAGCCAGTCATTTAACGTTGTATACGAAAACTTGGTGGTTCCATTTGTTTTCTTTCTTAGGCCTCATTAGATATTCAACAATGATGTAAAAAACCTTTTTAGCGGATCGTTCGTTACGGATTACGTGACTTTTAAGTCGTTGCGAGCAATATTCCTGGATCTACAAGTCTCGTGTGTGAATTCTGGGTGGGCCTTATTATTCAGTCATTATCTCCATTATTGGGAAACGAACTACGCCAAGTGAACGTTTCGAATTACTGTCACTTTGCATGGTGCATTAATTAACTTGATTATACTTTCAACAAAACTGTCGTCCCATCAGTCTCCGAACTAAAATAATAGATGAGGATCCACAGAAGATTTTCACAAACGAATCATCTCAAAGTTTTATTACGAAACTGTGAGTTTCCTAGCGGAAGGATAATTAGCAATAATTAACAGTGTTCGGAATTGAGTCAAAATGGTGATCGAAAAAATATACTCATTCATATTCAATTAGGATGTAAATTAGCATTCGGTCTACTGATTTTGCCCAAAGTCATGAATAAAAGACGAATTTCAAATGTTGTTGAATGTTAACACAAATTAGTTGTAAAAATATATCCAATCACTATTCCCAATGAGACGCATAATTTATTTTAGCTCGCACTCGATGTCGGATGGTTGGATACGTTGAATCTGTTTGGTTCGAGTTAAATAGCCCGTATCAACGTAACATGTTTCGAAACGCGAGAGAGTTAAGCAAAATGAGTATCAGCAAAATGTTTGTGGAATACGTATATATACGATATTAGGGGTACATGGGGGAAAAGCGTTGCTTGATGTTTTACACGTTTAGTTGTTTGGGAAGCGGGCATTTTGGGTGTGCTGACATTAAACCGAGCGAGACTCCATGGCTATGTATATATTGTCGCGAGAAGCGTAGTATATCGCTATTACCACCCCCTCTCGCTCGTTTTGTATTACCAAAATATCCGGTGCTCATTACGGGCTTGCTTTTGGCTGGAATAATTGTGGATTATTCTCCGCGTAGTGTGTCGGGAGAGCACGATGAGCGCACTAGAGCATCGGGTCTACCGTGCATTCGCATTTGTGTTTCGTTAGAATTATCAGAGAGGGAGAGAGGGAAAGAGTGAGCGGGGGAGGGCGCGGGAGGAGAAACGAGAGAAAATTAGAGAGGAACGTAATGGCAATGAAAATAAGGACAGTGAAGAAGGGTCTGAAGGGGAGGAAGAAAGTCATAGAGGGGAAAAGAGGAGCGTGCACCATACAGCAGGGGTTGTTTTTGGTAATTGGCTGGATCGTGCAGAGCATGATAATACCAGCGGCTTTCATAACACTGGAAAGGCTGTTCCCGCGGACGCGTAGAGATCCCCCGCGTTTGTTCAAATTATGAGCATCCGCGACGCATAAATTCATTAATTCGAATCGCACGATAGAGGCCACGAATCTCCGAAACGCGACGTAAACCATATACTGCATCATGGCGGAGAAGCCAATTCGTGCGGTCTAATTTTCCGTTCCACTCGAAGAATTTCCTGGGCTTGGGCTGGAGATTAATTTATTTTTATTTTTTGTGAACCGGAAAACGTACGGACACTCCGGTTGAGCCTAAACAAAAATAAAAAAACTATTCTGATTTCCAACATTCCGCAGTATAGGTGACCATGGAAATCATCATTTTTCCACTGATTAATTATAAGTGTTGAAAAAGCTTCCAACGGAAAAACCTTGAAACTCTACGGATATATTTCTGATCATCAAGTTACTAGAACGAATATGCGATTTTTCGTAGCTGTCGCAACAGCAGGGTGCATTATACCCTCGAGAGTGCTCGAAGCTGTCTTGTCTCGCACTTCTCCGGGGTGTCCAGAGGCTGAGTTAAACTTACGAGACTCGTGTTCGTTGCGGGTTGTAAAAGAGGTTTTACCTACTGGGGGGATGAAAGAGAAATTCGCTGTACGATAGAAAAACATCTCCTTGGATGATTGCCCGGCTTTTGCTGGAGGCAATGAGAAAACCCGCTCAACATATACACACTCGACGCACTTGAACGTGTAAAGTTAGGTTGTTCTCTGTGGTTGATGCGTGCAACCAAACCCGCTGGAATAACCTGGTTCATGGAGCTGCTGGTAAGAGAGCAAAGAGCACTGAGGAAATGCTACCTACGATGACAACGACGTCGTCGCCACCGGCTCTCTCTTATTCCAGGGTTGGTGTTCGTGATACGGTTTCTCGTATCACGCCTGCGGTCTTCGTCTGAGTCTCAGTCTGAGTGCAGCCCCTTGGATTGTCGAGAAGGAACAGAAGCTGCTGCACATAACCGCATACACTATATTTCTGTCTGTCAGTCCGTCTGACCGTACAGTCTGTCTTCGGCAATGGTACTCTCTCCGGATGGCATAACGAGTCATGCGCCCCAGGCAAGCACACCAGACTTCTCCCTCAAAATAAAAATACATAGATATATCCATGACAAGTTGCAATACGAGTCTCTTGAAGGTATACCTCAGGGTGTACGAAACGCGAGATAATGAAGGAAGAAAATTTGTAGAACGCTGTACACACGATACAACGCTCCGGGAACCAAAAAACCGAGTGAATATAACATCGCTGCTGGTTCCTGTGACTATATTCGATTCCACGTGATTCATATTTTTAGCTCTGCGATGTTATAAGCGCTCAAACAGCTTTCGAGAGATTTTTGAGATCATGCGGACTTACCGTTTGATATATGTTTCGATGGCAAAAACGTGGCAAAAGTCCGATAGAAAAGCACAGAGAGCTCGTACAGTTTGCATATACATGTACATGCAATGCTGATGGAAGGGCATAGATCGAATGGCCCAGCAAAACGCTGCAGCCGGTTACGGTCTGCTCAAAGATTCCTGTGCATGTTGATCGGCAACGGGGCAATGCAGTTCATTTCGTAAATGTCGGAACATCGGATACGAGGGTAGTAACACACTGCATACGAATCGTGCTGTTCGGAGGGATCGCATACCCAGCAACCTCCCACGTGCCCTGCTCTCACTTTTATATGTATCGATCGACACTGCTCCCTGTAGATTCCCTAGAGATAAATAATACTCCTGTGATATATTTACGAAACATGGATATAGCCACGTGGGGATGGAAAAATCATGTTCGATGAGTTAGCGGGAAAAAGGAAGACGATCAAGACAGAAGCATCTCGTGATTCTAATCGATGCGGTGAAACAAAACGTAAATGGGGAATGGGTTGGCAAATTTTTTAGCGTCTCATGCTCCCTGACAGCAAAGATCGTCTCAACCGATTGTGCAGAGAATTAATGTCACAACGTTTATTAACCACTGCGATACAAGTGACGCCGATGGCTGCCCAACCATCAGAAATTTCGTTGATGATATATAGACGACGCTAATGCGAAAAACATCAGTCTGCGGGCTGAGAAAAAGCAAACTGTGGTAGCTTCTTGACGCAAATGCAATCAAAGCAAGCAGAAGCAGAAAAAAGCAATTATGGAGTCGAACCGGACGGAGGGATGAAAGCATTTCACCCCTAGATCGGAAGAACCCCAATTTTCGAAGAACAGGATGGTGCAATTCTTCTTAATGTTTCTTGTTGCTGTTATGCTTCTGTAGAGCTTTGTATATTGTGCATGAGGATACTGTATGTGTTAGAACGTGTGAGCTATAGTTAAAACGCATAAAATCCATATTTTAATATTACTATATGCGACCTAGAAGGAAAGCATGTTCTATAGTCCTTTGTAAGAGGAAATAAAATATGATCCAAGGATGATTGGGAAATCGCGATTTTTTGACGTTATAACCTGGACCTATCCTTATATATTGATAGATAGCGAAGTGTGCTATTTTATATCTTGCCCATGTGTTTTCCTCGTCCGAGAAAAAGATCATGTAGGAATAAACGACATATGAGATAAGGGGTGGAAGGGAGAAGAGAAAAATCCTAAAGAAGACGATGCGAAGACGAAGAATGGAGGGTAAGGGCGCTTGGGGAATCATCCGGTGTCGAGCCTGATGTTCCTTTTCTTGGGGTCCGTGCAGAATTGCCTGTATCGGCTGAAAGTCATTTTCTAGACGACGCGCTACCCACCCATCGAGTTATTCAAGGAGGCTCCGGCATGTGCTGGGCTTATGTATGGGCACTGGGATCTCACAAAGTGTGCGGAGTCGCACACCCTTCGCTCTTGGACGTTTTTTCTTCCTGCGCTCTCTGTCTACCACTCCAATTTTCCATCAACCCAACTTTCCTCCAAGATCGTTGTCGTTTTTTTTCCTTATCGTTCTCTCCATCCAATCTACGCTCGACGGAATAATTCCAGTCGTTATTTTTTTTTCTTTTCACGTCAATACAATATTCGTGTCTCTTTGAATGAAGTGAGATACAAATTGTAATTATGTTGGAGATTCGTGAAGCTATTTGTTTTAATCAGAACAGTGATCGTGGGGGAAGGTTCGAACTAAATGGCATGTTAGCGAGGTATAGAGGTAATGTCTTTTTTTCTTCATTTTTCTTTGGTCGGTTCTCATGCATTTATAGACACTTTCTTCCTCCTTCTCGACGGTTTGGCAGCAAGCGGAAAAAATCGAAGGAGAACTTGCGAGTATACTCGTAACGATTTCCTCTTCCAATCGGCTAATTCCCCAGATATGTCTTATAGCGTTAAACGAAATCTGCGAGCGTCGCCAACTGACTATTCGTCCCTGTGTCTCAACTCCTTTTTCTTCGGAGGATTTTCTGCTTTCGTTCTTGCGTCTCTGTTCTCTTCTGACGTGTTTGTCTGGCTTTTTTCTCGCTCCCATTCTCTGTTAAACTTTTTCCATCTTCTTTCTCTTCTTCTTTCGCCTGCTTGGAAACTCTTCCCACTATTATAGTCAGTTCTCATTCGCCTCATCCTCCTTATCCTCTTCCCACGGCTTTTTCTGTCCCACGGAATAGCTTTGTTATCTGTTTTACCGGTCCGCAACAGAGTTCTGCAATCCGTTTCTATCAATCTAGCCAAGAGCGTCGGCGACGGATGAAAGCTCGACAAATAGATCGAAGCAAAAGACACAGAGAGCGAAAGGGATGGCGAGAGAGGACTCACGAGCATTACGACTCGCTTGCGTCCCGCGCGTCGAGCACACAACGAGAAAAGTCCCAGCCAAGCCCCAGGAGGACGAAGGCGCGAGCCAACCAAGCAGTCGACTAGCTCTTCTCGAGTTCTCCTCTATTTTGTTTTCGCTTATCGGGAGGATGTAATCCGGCAAATAAATCCTGTACGCTGCAGACGCCGAGAGGCCCCTCCGACCGAGGAAGAAAAGCAGGATGGGACACCGCCGAGGACGATGAGGATGACCAAGACAAGAAAACCCTTGGCATCGATGCCCTCTAGGACATGACGCGTCGATACCAGAACTCTTCTTCCATTCTTTCCTCTTTTTTTTTTTGTCGTATTGCCCCGCTGCCTGGGCTTTTCGATACTCGATATACTTTACTCCCGTCTCCGTATCGTCTTGTGCATCTCCCATTCCCTCATTTCGTTTCATCCTTGCCTATGATATAATTTCTGCTCTCTGTGATCTCCGGAACGAAAATAACTAGTTGTCCGATCTCATGACTTTTGGCGAGATCACTATAAATCCGTTTTACGGCTTGAGACATCGGAGACCTCGAGTATAAGCTCCAATTAAATTTTCAAATCGCTTCCACAACAATTGTGCATCATATCATTACAATCAGAGCCCCCACACTACACGCTGAAAAACCGAAACAGCATTAAAGCCATGAAGTGAAAAGATACTGCTAATTCCGTATTGGATTCCGCTGTGCCTTTAAAATAAACTTGCTTAAAATATCAATTCCACGCTAGCGAAATCCTATTACGCGAGGAGAATTTCTTTTTTCCGGATCGAACAACATTACCATGTTTGCAAATTCACCGATCGTACTAGCAGGTACCCAATTTCCAGAAGAACAAGCAAAAACGCGTTGTGCATGTGCATTGGAAATATGATTATTGCGCGATAGGAAAGAAGCTCCGTGGAAAGAGGAGTGTCCCGCCATTAACAGGCTCGTTAAATAGAATACTTTCCAACAAAAGTACGCAGAGTGAGAGAGAGAGAGAGAGAGAAGCGGTAGAGTCGTTGGAACACTTGCGGCAAGTGCTTACACGAAGCTCTGGAGCTTCGCCCAATGTTCTTACACAGTTGGCCCAGTTTCGACGGAAGCATACGGAGCCTCTGTTCACTCGGTTGGATTTCCAACCACACACACACACACACACACATGCCCGTAAGATATACAGGGAGACTTTCTGGTACAGAGGATCGAGCGAGCGAACGAGCTTCTCGCAACGCAAGAGCATTTCACTGAGCGTAATGATCATCGTGCATCCCAAAAACATTTTAATTCGTGGCTATTCGCGGGCTTTAATACTCAACTTTAATAGCCAAGCAAAAATCCTTCTCTGTATATACAAGATCGCTGTGATATCTCGCGTTCTCGTGGTCCCTGAGATTCACTCTACATTTGTTTTAAAGTTTGTGCCAATTGCTTGCACCCAAATGAAACCTCGCTTCTGTTTCATGGAGCGAAGAAAAAAAAACAAAAATTAAACACCAAATGCGTGACAACGCTCGATGGTGTTTTTTTTTTGCAATGGGAACGATACCGTGCAAACGAATTCACGAAAAAGACACATTTCTTTTGGTACCAAAGTGGGTCAACCCAATAGGTACATTTTTCACTAGGAAATCGCAATAGAGGTTGCATGCAACCACTGAAAAGATATGTACGCGCGCCTCTTTGTCAATACATATATATATGTAGCGGAAGGACGTTTGCACCATTTCGACCAGATTGCACCATTCCCGTAGTTGCGCCGAATGCAAAAAAAAACTCAGTCTGGCTACCCAACGGTCTCTTGCTCTCGATCTGTACTGAACAAAAACGAGAAAATGAGGAGCCATTGAGATACCGTTTTTGCATGACTGAATCCTTATGCTCATGTGCTCTGAAACCAGTTCACGTTCTATCTGTAAACAGTAAATATATGTTTAAAAAACATGAAAAGATTTTTAGATCGTCGTTTGAAAAGTTTCATAATTATGTCCTGAGTGCTCATTAAATAAAAACGCGTTTCTTTTTAGCAACCCTTTCACCCTTTACATCGGCAACGCGAGCTCCACGATTCGAATGGTGCTGTTGCGGAAATCGTTTGAGTCCCTTTTATAGAGTACCATCACCATATATACTCGTGAAAACTGTCAAGTGAGCGTGTGACCTCGCTTTTTATATTTTTCTTTCGTTTTTTTTTTTTTTTTCGTAATGGAATCTCGGCTGCTGTGTATTCGTATCTGGCATCGCGTTTGTCCTACGGCCACTGATCCAATTTCTCAATCGTACGGATATACGTTGATGACCAACGGTAAACGACGCCTACATCGTGATGAGTATTTATCGTCGCAGCACGTGCGCAACCGAATGGACTTGTGTCTCCGCTGAAGGTAAAGTTACGCCTATGAACGTCATCACTCTTATGAATACGCTCAAACAACTTCAAGCTCCTTGGGTTACAACTAGAGTTACTTGACCCAGATGAACCGAGACAACACTATTTGGCCTTCCGCGAGCCACGACCTCTCTCGCGACCACATATGCTCGTGCAAGAACTATCCTCGTATCCCCACGTTCAACCGGATATGCATAATCTTTAAACTACCATTGCGTAATCTTAAAAATGATACTAATTACACTGCCTCGAAAAAATTCACGTTGGATTCGTTGCCAAATCGACCGGGTTCTTTCTCAACTACGTAGAGATTAGGCTCTTGTTACGTTTGTTATTTTATATTTAAATCGTCGGCTCCAAGAACCGGCTGTTCCACTTACACTGATGAAAAAATTTTGTTGGAAAAAATCGATATTTTGTTCGATACGTTCGACTAAACGTTTTTTTGAATNTTTTTACTTGAACTTTTTTGCAAATGGTTCAATTCCTGCAATCCCGAAAATATAAATACGAATACAGAATTTCACGACTCTGAAGTTTGCAACGTTGATATTCAATAAAAAATATTTGATCTATCAATTATTTATTGAATTTTGAAAATTGTGGCAATGTTTTTGTGTCGAATGAGTTTTTACGTGGCAAGGGAGGATCTTTTTATTGTCCAGACCAAATATTGAATAATTATTAAGAGTTCTGTTCAAGAAAAAACAGAATTTCGTTGCATTCCAACGATGCAAACTTCAGCATCATAGAATTTCGTAGATTCCGTAGAAAAGCTCGATTACCTTGACAACTTTGAAAAGTTCGTGTAATTCCAGTTTCTAGGGTCGCTCAAGGTCATATTTTACGATCGATTAAACACTATTTATATAAATTCATCTCTTTCGCTGTTTCCGAAAAATGTATTCTCTGCTGGATGCTATGGTAACCATAAAAGGNTATGCTCGTGCAAGAACTATCCTCGTATCCCCACGTTCAACCGGATATGCATAATCTTTAAACTACCATTGCGTAATCTTAAAAATGATACTAATTACACTGCCTCGAAAAAATTCACGTTGGATTCGTTGCCAAATCGACCGGGTTCTTTCTCAACTACGTAGAGATTAGGCTCTTGTTACGTTTGTTATTTTATATGTAAATCGTCGGCTCCAAGAACCGGCTGTTCCACTTACTTTTGCGATTTGTTAATTCTTTCCAAACGAAAAATCCGATAAAGAAAATCGGTCTTTTTACTTGAACTTTTTTGCAAATGGTTCAATTCCTGCAATCCCGAAAATATAAATACGAATACAGAATTTCACGACTCTGAAGTTTGCAACGTTGATATTCAATAAAAAATATTTGATCTATCAATTATTTATTGAATTTTGAAAATTGTGGCAATGTTTTTGTGTCGAATGAGTTTTTACGTGGCAAGGGAGGATCTTTTTATTGTCCAGACCAAATATTGAATAATTATTAAGAGTTCTGTTCAAGAAAAAACAGAATTTCGTTGCATTCCAACGATGCAAACTTCAGCATCATAGAATTTCGTAGATTCCGTAGAAAAGCTCGATTACCTTGACAACTTTGAAAAGTTCGTGTAATTCCAGTTTCTAGGGTCGCTCAAGGTCATATTTTACGATCGATTAAACACTATTTATATAAATTCATCTCTTTCGCTGTTTCCGAAAAATGTATTCTCTGCTGGATGCTATGGTAACCATAAAAGGAAATTAAACCGCGGTCCTTTCCGATCCATTTAAGCATTATCTCTGAAGCAAAAAAAAAGCCTCATCTCCTCTCCCTTTTAAGCACATTCGATAAGAGGTCCTCTCAAAGAGTACGATCGAGAGTTCGCGAGCAGCAAGGATGAGGTGGCTCCATTGAAAACAATTATTTTTGACCGAAAACGACTCTTGGGTCTCTTTTATAGAAAAGCAATCGGTTCAAGAAAGTAGAGAGTCGTTCTTGAGAGTTGGTGATATAATCAGCACTGAATTCCACGTAATTTCCGGTTGAATCAAACCTGTAGAGATTCTATGGTTCTTCCGCTTCTCTTCCTCTCTAGTTCTTTATCTTCGTTCATTCGATCCTTCCGAAAAATCCTGTCTCACTCTGTGCCAACGATGCTCCAGCGGTTACCACAAAATGAAACTTTTCCACTTTTCCTTGAGTTCGCGTGAACAGAGTACAGGTAGAACGATTCTCCTTGGTCCTCCACCGAGACGCCGATAATGCAGGAAGTTTAAATTAAATTTACATTACGTTCCCATCTCCGAAAGACACCACGAGCACTGGCTATACTATATCCCCCACCTGTAATATCCTACTCAGGGTGTATGACTACTAAAATGGTCTATTTCCTCTACGGACTTGTCCGTACTTATCGAAGAAGCTTCCTCTGGATTCTAATCCGACGAGAGTCATTAATTACCGCATAATTCTTGATTCTTCGAGCCCTGCGAGTGAAAATCCGAGTCAATTACGCTGGAAAAACGTCCGAGTAGATGATTTTTTGTTCGATGAAATATTTTCTTGTTTATGCAGCTTTTCCATTGCGCATCGACGATAGGAATTCCATGAAGTTTCGGGAGTATCGAGGAGCGAAAAATAAATGGGAAAACAGTCTTTTGGCGCCACATGCTCGCGAGGTTTTCAAACAAGAGCCATTTCCGTTTGGTGAGGTAGTGTGTTCTCCAAGAGTCACCCTCGCGTTTGCGAAAAAAGTAAGAAGTCAATCCGAGCGAGCGACGTCGATTTAAAGGCTCCCCGTATAATAAAACGATCGAACTGGGAATTCGAGGCGGTACCTCTGACTTTCGTCTATCGACTAAATCAAGTTGGAACGAGAAGAAAAGGGAGAGAGAGAGAGAGAGTCGAATCTCATAGGTATACCGAAGCGGGAGCGCCCAAATGAGCGACCGATCTTCGCTTTCCACGCGCCAAGCATTTTCTATATATCCGAAACTCTGCAAGGAAATTCCCCATATATAGAGTATATCCGAGCAGAGAAGAATAGGGTTCTCGCTCTTGTTCCGTGATGGATTTCATGTTTAAGCAAAGATAAATCTGTGCGCAGTGGTTTCCCGGGCGACTTGGTGAAAAATCCCGATCCACAACGCGAAATCGAGATAAGTCAGCCAGCCAGCGAAACGACAACGTATTCCCATTTGCCCTGTGTCCTAAGCCCTACAAGAAAGCGAAACCATCTAATATACTTGTGATCGAAATCGAATCTGCACCCTTAAAAAAAGAGAAATAAAGAAGGAGACAGAAAAGCGAAAGCAATAGAAAAGCTGGCGGAGTAAAATAAGCAGACGGTATATTCTACGACGTAAATAGAAAAATCTGACTCGATAAAGAGACTAAATAAATGCGTTTACCAAAATCTGCCTCGCTGCCACGTCGCAAAGAATATTCCATACCGTACCTAGTGTCAGCCGCACTCGCGATTTCAATACCTATCGGGTTCAGGCGAATCGAGTTCCAATTTCATCCTCGACCTCGCTCGAACAATATATGACGTAGGAAATATTACCATGAGGCAAACACCACGTGAGGCTTATGTGGCAAAGGATTAGCGAGCGAATAACAACGCACTCGGGAGCCGCAAGGGACGGGGTATGATCAGACCGCTATAAAGAGCGCTGCAAAACTCTACGTAGACACACACAATCATCAGCACTCCAATCCGAAATTCGTCAGGATCTAAGAATGATTCGCAACGTAAGTTATTTTTCTTTTCAATATATGTAAACAATCAAATTTACACTACAACTTTCTCGAATGCGTGCAGACTGAAGGGAGAATCGATTGAAAATGTTCACTCGAAATTATATTTCAAGATAAATATTTCCAGCTTTTCGTTATCTTTGCTCTTTCGGCCGTGGCGAAAGCTGGATTAATCCATGGACCCGGAAGTACGACTGTTGCGGTCGCACAGCCAACTGCCGTCGTAAGAACTGAAAGTTACGAGGCCAACCCTCAGTACAGTTTCAGTTACAGCGTCGCCGATGGCCTGACCGGTAAATTTATTGCCATTAATGACATGACAAAATTTACCACATTTTGGTGACATTGTCATACGGAAAAATACACGATAAAAACACATTTTTGTTGAAGACGGTCGATACTTTGTTGAATCCGGTCAATCTGATACTTCTCGACGAAAACAAAGTTTTTGCTACTCCAAAAGTGATTTCGTGTTCTCAAAAACTGTCAGTCAAGTGAACTGTAGAAATTACCAAAATATTGTTATTATTCACGGATTATTTGGACGAATTCTCCAAAATATCGATTTTTTCTCACCAAAGTTTATTTTTCGGGACATAACTCGAGGGCAGCATATTCCATTCATTCCATTCAATCAAATAATCAATGCTCCACGTATCAGTTTTTCGTAAAGATGAAGTGAAAAGAAAGTTTCTCGTTAAATGCCTCGAATGGGATGTGAAAAACGAAATTGACTGAAATAACTGACACAGGTCTCGGTGCATTCCATCGCTATACAATCTCAACATCTCAAAGTCTAATAAAAAATTTAAAAAAAAAAAAAAAAATTCAGGTGACAACAAAGCTCAAGAAGAAACGCGGAATGGTGACGTCGTCCAGGGCAGCTACAGTCTTGTTGAACCCGATGGTTCTCGTCGTACGGTGTCTTATGCTGCCGACCCAGTAAATGGTTTTAACGCGATCGTGCAAAAAGATCCCAGCATAAGCGTGAGAGCTTCCAGTGGTTCAGGAAACTCTGTACCTGCGACTTCGTCTCCTAATCAAGTTAATCGACCAGCGACCATTCAACTCGCTCAACCGACTCAAATATTGACTCCACGGCAATCTATCTTGACCAATGTCGCCCCTGCTGCATATTTCTCTCGTCGCGGTGACGCGAACCTTCTTCGTCAATCGGTAATTTATATATTTATGCAATTGCCAAAATGATTACNAAAAAAAAAAAAAAAAAACAAACGTAAAACGTGTTTTTTTTTTTAATTATTTGAGGAAAATACACGATCTAACGTTCGATTGATAAATTACTTAAAAAAGTAAGACATTTTAATTCTCGCGGATCATGAACCCCGTGGGACATTTATCCAAGGAAACGAAAAATTCATTATGCATTCCGTTTCATTATTTTCCGCAGACTCTCATCGCTGCTCAATCTCCGTACCTGACGAACGGCGACATAATCACCGGATATAATGCCGAATTGGTCAGCAACATTCCTGTAAGTATTGGAGTCGGTCTCGGAGTCCGAAGTTCTGGATCTATTTATGACGAGAGCCAGCCAATTCTCCAAGGTTTCACATACGGTAACGGAGGCCAATTACTTAATGTCAATCAGTAAGAAGAAACCTTAACGACGAACTATGACAATCTGCCAACCAATTCATCTCAAGACTATTCGAGGATTTTTCAAATTGTGTTTATCGGACTCGATTTGAAAAGCTGCAATTCCCTTCACAATATTCTGTTAATCGAAGTATNCAAATTTCGAGTTTTGATAAATTGAAAATACAGTGTTTGAATTGTTAAAATCGGTTAAAATTTACTTTGGACTGCACTGTAATTTGAGCACTGTGTTTCAGTGAATATCACAGTGCAATCGCTTCGAGTCCAATGCGGACCGTGTACCACTGTGTTATAATCTGTTTCTTTTTCTCCGTGTGGGACATTTATCAAAGGAAACGAAAAATTCATTATCCGTGCCGTTTCATTATTTTCCGCAGACTCTCATCGCTGCTCAATCTCCGTACCTGACGAACGGCGAAATAATCACCGGATATAATGCCGAATTGGTCAGCAACATTCCTGTAAGTGTTGGAGTCGGTCTCGGAGTCCGAAGTTCTGGATCTATTTATGACGAGAGCCAGCCAATTCTCCAAGGTTTCACATACGGTAACGGAGGCCAATTACTCAATGTCAATCAGTAAGAAGAAACCTTAACCACGAACTATGACAATCTGCCAACCAATTCATCTCAAGACTATTCGAAGATTTTTCAAATTGTGTTTATCGGACTCGATTTGAAAAGCTGCAATTCCCTTCACAATATTCTGTTAATCGAAGTATTATCCAACTACATTATGCTCTGTATGCAAGCAACTGAGTTTTTTCCTAGGACTATAAAGCATTCTGTGACACGAATTAATTGAGCGAATTTTCCTTCGGATTTTTACCAGCGCTCTAAAACGACCTCCTTTAATATAACTTCACCCCAAAAAATACTCGTCAACCATAATCTGTGAAAAACAACATTACACGCGTGTCATTTCTGACTCCGATAAGACACGCCGGCTTTTTGTATCGTGAAGTTTATTTAAATAAATATCAATGACACATTGTAATTCGAACTTGAATTCGTTTGGGATGATGAGAGAAAAAAATGCTGTGAATTTCACGAGCTGTGAATGCAGCGCCGCATCGCTTCGCATTTCGCGAACGATAAAATTGAGGAAATATTTTCTAATGAATCGCCGAGGACTTTTCAGAGTATGAAAGACGACGAAGAGAAAATACGGAGGGGCTGTACTTGTTATGGAAATTTATGGAGTTTAGCGAAAAATGGCGAGTCCGTTCGAGCTTTCTTTCATTTTCGCGGACTCAGGATATGAAAGGAGCTCGCCGGTCGACGCGCCGTTGCGTCTGGCCAACCGAGAATATTTTTTCCTCTCTTCGAAGCAACGAGGTGGGGAAAGGATCAATTAAACGTTTATTTATAGCTGGATTTCTCTTTTTTATTCAAATGTTATGAATATAACGAACAAAATGGAAGGAAATATTGATAATTGATCGACGATGAATGCAACGATCATTTCCAATCGATTCTCCTTAATACGACGGCAACACAACGGTTGCTAGACTCGTCCAGGATTTTCATTCGGTTCGACAACCATTTCCACTTGGCCTGTGGTCCCATGCGGTCTGACCATTAGAGGTAGATGCATGAATAATTGAGTTAAGCTCCGAAACTCTCGTCCAACTTCTCATCAAAAACTCTCCATACGAATGCTACTGGAGATTTAGCAAATTCATTGAAATCTGGAATGGAAATTCCTCTCTAGTTTACGAAGAATTCGAGCTCTATTGGAGTGCCAAAAGCTTATTCCTATTTTATTAAAGTTTTTTTCAAGTCAATGGAAAAAATAACCGCCCGACGAGAATTTTGTTTGGGGTGTGACAATGTGATATTTTCTCAATTCCTTTGGGATAATGGATTGCTGCTCATTAAAATTTTCAATAATTATCTTGAATGTTCGTCTCTCAAGTTGTCACGTCCTGCCACATCAAGAACGAAGTATACAAAAATCTGGAACTGCGTAATGGCTGCATTAGTGGAAATCCGTAAATTATAAAGTTTTCTTATTCGTTCACCCCCTCTGCTCAAAGGGTAACTCGCCGATAATATAAATTCTCGAATTACTTTGATTAAAAAAAAGAGAAGTCAAGCGGAGGTGATGGTTGGCAAAAAAAGAAAAAAAAACGTGGGGGATGCAGTCGCGACGACCCTCTATATCTGTTATCGGAAATAAATTCTGGCAGATATACGTGATCCCTGTGGGTCCTCGCCAAAAAAGCTTAAAAGGACGCAGCGAGCATAGAGAAAGCGAGAAAACGAGAGACGAGGAGGGAACAAGATTCAAAAGATTAATGTGCGTTAGTTTGAAACAGAAGGAACCAGGACTCGTTCTCAACCCTCCTTGGTTCTTCCCTTTTTCTATATATACCACTCGCACAGCCCTCGATTCGATCAAATCAATAATAAATCCTGGCCGTGGAGCTCCTCAAGGGGAACAATCGCAACTTGCCAATTACGCGTTTCTGAATTCTTGGAGAGTCTCAAACGTACAAGGGTTGGGAGAGATCAATGAACAGCGTAAGCAAGAGCTCTATGGGGTGAAAAAAATCTGATTTATAAAAGAAATACTTTTTTGAAAACGATATAAATAAAAATCGATTGAACGCGCTTTTATTTCACCCGGTGAGCGAATATTTCCACGAAACAACGAAATCTCCCTTTCTGCTGAAATGCCTCTCGAAACACTGTTTACACAGACGCTCGAATTAACTAGCCTCGGTAAGGGCCAAGTATCGGAATGGTTAATGGAAAAGAAAAACAAAAAACCACAGGAGGTCCAGACAAAAAACGGCAAAGCTGAAAATTCTCTGTGCTATCTATTTTCCAGTTATTTATCCTAAAATGTAGCTGGTCGAAAGGGTCCAACCAATTCGATTGGCAAGGTCGGGTAAAGCCGGATGAAAATCCCAGGCTGTAGTAAAAACCGTAACTCTGAGCTTAATCCAACGTCGGCGCGATTTTTCAAGAGCGTATAAAGAGGAGACAATGACTGGAATGCTCCGGCTACTGGTATAAAAGGGAAAACATTTAGGGAGGAAACAATTCACCTGTTTTTTTTTCCTCACCGTTTTTCAGGATAAACCTACGCAGTTTGAACATTATCGTCTCGCCGATTTTCTAGATTCGGTGCAAAGTTCCATGGCTTGTGTGCAAGTACAAATAAGGTTTCCCACGCTAACTGGACAATGAGGAATTATTTGAGGCGAGCAACGAATTGTTATTCGACTGAAATGAATTATTCAAAAAATAATTGAATTAAAAATAAACGAATTATTGAAAGCTTCAACTTAAATGGTTGAAAACTTGACTCTAGTTCGATTTACAAGGGAAATCAGTTTCCTGTGTTCTACTCGAAATTCATTTTCCTTCTCTTTTTATTCGCTTTGTGTGGTTCTCTTTAATTTGGAAAACTGCTCAAATTTACTTGGGAATTTAATGTTTTACGGGAGTCGTTTTTGTTGTTGTTACGTTTTCGAACATACTCAACCCAGAAAATAACATTCTCGCCCATATGAGCGTAATCCGTGACACAATAAAAAGAGTAATGTGTCAACGAACATACGGCAGAGATAGAATATTCTGCACTTTGCGGTTTTGACGTGCGAGGATGCTGAGCCTGCACTTTCGGTTTACGTAATACGAGAGAAGAGCATGAGTTTTTGACAGGAGCACCAGGGAGTGGTGGTGGATTAACGTGGATGGAAAATGCAGTGACTGAGCAGTGAGGAAACGCGAGAGATAACACGAGAAGCTTTATGAAAATCTGGGATTCTCTCCGCCGCGGTGTGTGACACGCGGACTGCATTAAATGATGAACATTACTCTTCGTACATGGAGAAGAGAGAAGGAGCAAGAGAGAAGGACCAGTGGAGGGAGGAGGGAAAAGGATTCCCTGGTGGCACAGGCGTAACAAAACTAATCAAGGCCCGCGTGCTCCAGTGTTGTGCTAAATGAATATGTATATATGTATTTATACATAAATGTGAAAAGTGTCGTCATCCCCACAGTCGTCGTCGTCGTCGTCGTCGTCCCGGTGAGAAGAGTTGCTAAAAGGCGTGTCTTGTTAATCGGGCTATGAATATAATACGAAGAAAAGGTACGCGGCAGAACGAGAATCTCGTTGCTGCGATTTCGCACCGCGGGAGAGAACCAGAGACCTCGCAGCATCGTCTCAATTATATCTCACTTGTTTACAAAAGTGAGACAAAGAAAGAGTGAGTGAGGTTCAAGCCATATACGATGATGAGAATGTCTCGAATACCTATGCTGAACATTTTTCCCTTTTGCTCTTCCTCTGTAACGTCCAGACTTGATTATCAACATTCTCCGTATTCCCGCATTCCTCATCACGTTCATTAACGTGTATCCCAGCGAAGAACATTCCCTCTATCACTCCGCATCTCCCTCCGCGTTATATACTCCGGAGCCAAGGAGATCCGCAGCATCCCAAATGGTGCCTTTCGCACCTATCGAATATCTTATCCATGCCCGAAACCGCTCACCACTCGCACGCGACCAGATTACATCTCCATCCATGTAAACAATAGAAAAAATCATGAATTTCCATTTTTCCCACGGACAAGTATCTTTTTCTACATTTCTTCTTCGTTTTTCTTCTTTTTTCATATCTTGGCTGTTGGCACATACTTCGCAGAACATGTGGCTACAAATCCACTCGGCGTAAGTGGTCGCGGAACTTTGAGTAAAGGCGAAGCGCGCGAGTGCCAATTTTCTCGAGACTCGTTCGCGGTTGACGGTCCTCGACACTTCTGTAGTGTTCTGACCGCGTGCCATGAACGAGAGAAAGAAAAAAAAAACAAAGTAAAAGAACGATGTCGAATCGTGTGGTGAAAGGAGAAAAAATCCTATTAGAGGGAGTGAAACGCTTACTTATAGGTCAGGCCTGGGACCACCAGCAGGATGGTTGGCAAAAGAAATTAGAATTGTGGAAGCAAATGGCCGCAGCTCTTGAGAATCGCAGCAAAAAAAAAACGATTATAGTCAAATAGATGCAAAGATTTGAGTCAGTCCATGCAGTACTTTTGGAAACTGTATTTGCTTTTCGTTCAATAGATATTGAGCTATTGAGTATCGATGCAATCATGTCTGAATGACTTTACTGATATAATCTCGTCGAGATTGAAAAGAGTTCTCGATCCCATGCACGTATCAACGCATTTATGCAAAGATTGGATCTCGGTTACGATGCCCGGAGGCCGGATCCATGCAATCCACTTTGTAAACTTTCGCTCATTCAACAGAATTCGTTCGCGTGTGCATAACTCATTTTTCCCTTTTTTTTACATCGTTCGATTCTTTCGTGCAGAGGTGATTAGATATTTAGCAAAATACAAAAGATTGGTATAAACAAGCGCAAGTAACGTGAAATAATTGGCATCGCACAACAACTATCGACGTATAATGCCTTCAAGATTCGAAATTTACTCTTACGAGCTCCAATTTACGCACAAATGATTCATCCACTGGAAGAGCGAGTAGCCAGCTGTTGAACGTGTGATTGAATTTAAAAATACATGTTGCGAAGATATTATTAGAAAAGAAGATTGTTGAGATAAAAATTTATTGACATTTTGGACGTAGATGTCATCGCCCATTAGTTTTTCATGTGTATCTGGGGCATGCGTTTAATTTAAGTACGAGAGACTAATTTGCAGGGACAATGAGGAGGATAGGAACGGAAGTTGATGGATCTCCCAGAAGCAGGAGATGCTTTCGGTCCGAGAAGCAAACGACGTCGAAGCGGGCATCTGCTTGGACACGGAGAGAGAATTATCATACGTACATTAATTGTGAATATATGTATAAGGTATATGTGTACGTTGGTGAGTGCGTACTTTTGCAAAATATACAGGCTGTAGATACACAGAGGGCTCAGTCTCGCTCGAGGTGGTCCCGGGCGATATTTTAATTTAATTACAGATTATTAACTGCGACTGTGTAATTATATCCATCTACGTCGTAGGAGTCATCAGGGATGCTCAAGGCACAGACATAAAGGCCGGACGAGCGAGCACCTCGTCCAGCCCTCTGTTTGACTTACGCGATTTCCGCCCAGGCAAACGCACACACACCACCATACGAACACGCGTACCATATTATGCGTATACACTTGGCGTTCTCAGTTTATCCGATGCAAATATCCAGAGGATGTCCAGGAGCGAACAATATTAAACAAATTCCAGGATGGAAATGAAAGAGACTCGACGTCACTACCATACCTCCGAGCACACCATGTTAAATTAAAAAACCCCGAAACTTGAAAGACTTGATTTAAAAAAAAAAAACAAAAGTCGATGAAAAGTTTAAATTTTCTTTGATCCGCATATTATTTGTTACATTTTTTTCAATATTTCTTTGGGGCCTCGAATAGGAATGATAATCGGTAAATTATAGTTATGTCGAGATCAGCCAGTAAATATCCATTCACGTTTTTCTCTGCTTAAAAATTCACCTTACAGCTCGGAGACAGTAAATCAAGGAAAAAATATTGCAGCACCACATGGCTCTGGTACTTGTGAGAAAAGTGTGTGCTGAACCGAAGAAAGAACGTGGCACGATGGAAGAACAGATCATATAGAATGTGCAGAAAAAAAAGTCTCACTTTTCCTGCAGCTGAAACTTATGAAGCCAACTGTTGCTTCGTGAGTTTTTCCTATCGTTATAATTTATTTTAAGGGGAGGGTAAGGTCAAATCATACGAAAAAAGCCATGTTTTTGTGATTTTTTTTCTGACGACAAAGTTAAAATCTCTTTACTCAACTAGTGCTACATTCAAGTATGACATCTGAAGAATGTCTTGTCAAATTATTAGGACGAAATATTAAAAAATACGGCAATGGCACCAATTGTTCGGAAGTGTCTCGAAAAAAAGTAGAATTGCGGTGCCCCTCATAACTCGGTGCTGGATCATCTGAAATCAAAAAATTAAAGTTCATTCGTTAGATAATAGTTTTCCCCAGGTAACGCTGGGAGGGTTTTTCGAAATTCCATTTTTTGAATTTTTTCGAACACTTTGAAGAGAAAAACGCAATTTTTTGGGAAAAATTCGGTGAATTTGTTATTGGTAAATAAAAATTATTAACAAAAAAAAAAAAAACTCTCCAGCGTTACCTCGTAAATTATGTACAGAAATAGTGTTCAAAATTTCAAAAGGATCGGTGCAGTAGTTTTGAAGTTATGAGGGGCACCGACTTTGAAAACGTGAGTTGTGGGAAAAACGCTTTAAAGTTTTAAACACAAAAAAATCCAGCGAAAAACGTTTATAAGCGAATTTCATCAACATACCTCACACTGAGTCCAAGGCCTTCTTTCTTCGTCGAATGGAAGTTTACTTTTCCATCACATTTCACACACTTCACTAGCGTAGCAATTGTTGAAAAGACCAATAAAAAATATAATGTTTTTCAAGATCCTCCGTAATTTGGTCTTCAACAGTCACTTTTATTTTTTTAGCTGACGCGCTTCTTATAAAAACACCCATAACTTCGTCAATTTTGCTCTAATTGACTTGAAATTTTGACACAACGTTCTTCAGATATTATGCATTCAATTAGAAAAATAAAAAAAAAAATCAAAAAAAAAAATTTAAATACCTTACCCTCCCCTTAAAAATTATGTATTTCCGTGATAATGATTTTCCGTCTAATGTTGACCAGCATATTGTAGAAATGAGTTTATCATCAGAATAGCTACGGATTCCATTGGCATTTTTGTTTATACTGCAAAGTAGACTTGACACAAATTCAGAATAATTTTGTTACCTTTTAGGAGGAATCGTTGAAACCCAGGCAGGAAATTAATCAAGTGGCTCAATAAATTCTCGTATTTGGAGCCAATTTTTACTCCAAAAACTTGTCCCGAATTGCCTTTGCTTATCATAACAAAAATAACGTTTCAGAACATCGAAATATTTCCACCACTCGACGAATAACATTCAATTAGATCGAATGATGACTGTGTTTGCAGAAAATATGCGTTCGTTGATCAAAACAGGGCAAATGATTGCCAATTAAATTAGAAAAAACACATTAGCGATTGCATTAAGACGAGATGGTAAAGTGGAACACAAGGTCTTGTGCTGCAACGACCCACAATTGAATTAAATTCAAACCCAATCTACCTTCTGATCCAACAATTGTATCATTCGTTTATAATTTGAGTGCTCGAAAGATAAACACATCGAAAAGTCTGTAAATTGGTCTCTTTGTTACTTCGATCTTCGGTTTCGATTCGTTTTCTCACATTCTGACAAATTACTCCATACATATAATCAATTAACGTATTACATTCACATTAATTGAATTTGCAATGTAGAAACCGTTCGTTGAAAATTGAAATCTCATTTCGACGTTCCAGTGGCGAAAATATTAGCAAGAATTCGTCTTCGGGTAATTAAACAATTAAAAGACTCTGCGAAGCATATTGTTCCAAGGATAAATCTAAATGTAATAATGAAATTTCTCGGAAATTTCGCTGGAAACAAATTCGAGTTGATTTTGAAATATTCCGAAAAAGCGATGGATCTGGAAAATCGAAATTGAACGAATAATGATCTGTCCGTGCTAGTTATTGGAAAACTCCTAAAATTAACGTTAAACCGTTTTCACGACGCTTGGGGAATAAATCCTCGACAATACCGTCACGACTTTCTCGCTCGAGGTATATCCACGATTTTAATTAAACGTTGGGATTATAATTCGAAATCGCATGGATTAACATGCCTATAGCCGTTGTCACGGTGAATTTGTTGAGCTAAGCCTTTTTGCAGTGTTCGATCGCGTCCAAACTGAGGCATTATTTCGAGGGGATTCTATTCTCTCTCATGACCCGACCTCCATGCGCAGAATTTAATACTGACTGATGCGAGAAAGCCGAGCAGCAATCGACATTGGATCGACGTCATGACCCCCTCATTAACTATCTAATCAGATCGTCGCAAGCCCGATTATTAGGCAGTCTGTGTGAACGAGTGCGAAGCAAAGTATCGATCCATGGATTACAATTAATATTACAAAATTCGTCGTTCGTGATAACGCTTCTACATTACTGAACAAATTTCATTATTGAAAGCACTTTCGTTACCAAATAAAACTCACTTAACGTGTTTGGATGTTCAGTGATCTTGACAATCCTTGGAGACTTCCAACATCAGATCTTCGTCGATAAACAATATATTTCGTAATGATAAACATCATCAGAGTTAATATTCCGTAAATCTAGTTGAAAACTCACGATGATGGTATGCTGACGTAGCGAACTTTAGTCTGCATCGACGCGCGGTAAACAAAGTATAGCAACGTTGTTCACCGACAACGAGTCATGAGAGAGGCAAGCACTTACGGCAACGATGCTTTTTCATAAAACGAAAGCTCGTGGGTACACTGGAGTACTCGACAAGCGGACGAGCAATGTAGTGGAGAGAAAAGGGTCATAACTTTTTTTAAACCGCAGATTGTGTTTGCATACTTCTTGTTAACGTCGTATTTGCCAGCTACAATAATCGTCGCTCCTTTTATTTACTTTTTCGTCAGATGACATTGCAAATGCTTTAAGGTTTTTCGCAGTAACGCTCGGAAACTCATACAACAATCTGGCATATACGCACGTACACATGTTTTGTAGTTTAATTGCTGTTCCCGAGAGTTCTCGAAGCTAATATTGCATACTCGTAAAGTACGTCTTTTCACAATCTCTCTATTTATGTACGCTTTGTGTCTCAGCCTCGTAGATTGTCAGACCTCGTATATATTCTCTCGACAAAATCCATTATCTAAAGATGCGCGAAAGAGAAATCAGGCATGTACGACGAGCATGCATCAGGAAGGGCTCGGAGAAGTATTCCCATGCGATTCCAAGAGATAAAAACGACTGAATGAGACGTAAGTATGCTTGCGACCAATTGAACTTACGGCAGCCTCGGTAGAGACAGAAACAGAGTGCGCAAGGGGAAAGGTGCAAAGGATGAAGGCTGAACGAAGAGGGAAAGATGCGCCGACATATTTGATACGAATTTAACTGCACGGAGAGAAATGCGGGGAAATTTATATCACAAATTACTATGCTCCATGGTTTTCTGGTGACAATTTCGTCCCTCTGAGAAATTTTATCAAAAAAATAGTAATTTTTCATCTGAAATTGGGCGAAAAATGTCAAATTTCCGCTATTTCCGATAGAATTTTAATAAAAATTACTATGTGTTTGCTAAAATTTCTCAGAGGGACGAAACTGTCACGAGAAAACTATGGTGGCATAGTAATATGTGATATTAATTTCCCCGCATTTCTCTCCGTGTGTCTGATCAATTTACGAAAGCGCAACATCAGCTCCGCCACTGTGCAGACTGTCATCGGTGGAGCCAACGATACATATACCGATCGACGGTGCAACAGGATCTGTTTTCTCGAGCGGGCGCACGTGCAGTAATGACTTCGTCAAACGAGAAAGACAAAAGATTGGGAGAAAGTGGAGAGGAAGAGAACAAAATGCGCGCAGTAATTACAAGTCTAGCGAAAAATAAAAAAAATACGAAAAGCAGTGAGAAAGAGAGGGTGAGATACATAGAGACAACTAGGCTGCTTGGTAAAGTAGCTCACAGGAATCTAAATAAGGCCTAATTAACATAATCTAAATGAAGCGAGGCCTCCTGATATGTATATAGAACGGAGCACTGCAGATAAATATATACATATAAATCGCGTAAGACGTAAGACTGGTAGTACGGTGATGGGATCGAACGATAAGCCTGTAATGACTTGACTCCTGTGACCACATCATTAACTGCTGAGCTCTCGCTGCGCCAACACAGGGAGAGCAACTTCTTTGCTTTTCCATTCCTCATGTTTCTCTATAACTATATTTCTACCCTAGATCTTCTCTGTCTTTGGGCTCTCGCGGTTTAGTTCTACTTAACATCGCGGCGAAGCTTCCCACTCGTGGGAGATTATTTGCATGAGAAAAGGGCACGAAGGGAAAGAAAGAAGCAAAGAGAAACGGGAAAGCGAGATGCTAGGATGAGCGAGCGAGAGACCGTAAAACTCCAAGAACGATTGGAATCTGATATGGCTAGCACGAGTTACCGATTTCTTACATTTGTATACGTATGCAGATCGATACGTAATTTAAATCTTTGGCAGCAGATACTCACAAAAATCCTGAGATTGAGTTGCAAGTTTGATCGTAAATTCTAAACACGCTGAGTGCTTTCACTAGCTTGACGAGGAAATTCAGATACAGCGGAAACTGTAATGAGATTGCAGATTGCACGTCCAATTCGTGTCATTCGCGACGAATACGATTTTTTGGATATCGTAACAAGTGGTCGCCATGCTTTCAAATAGTTCGGAACATCTTGAAAGTATATATCATAGTAAAGAGAGACTCTGCTGTGGTTCCATAATTCGATGAGGATATATCCGGTGTGGTAGCCTCACGTGAGCCCATACAAAGTTGGATTTCCTCTCTATCCATCTACGTCTCGATGCCCGTTGGAGTCTCTCTCGCTCTTTCTCTTTCTACCAACATCAGTTGGAAAGTGGTAGGTGAAAACCAATTGTTCGAAAGCGCCAGGTCTCATGGTTCTAGCAGATTCAGCGCTATAGCCAACGCCGCCGTTACTACTTCCAATACCACGGCTATTACTCACCACTACCAACATCTCTATTTCACTCTTGCATACGAATAGCACGTATGTATGCGAAATAGAGAGGGGAAGGCTGAACGAGCAAACTGCTCCAATGGATCGCCGTCGTGGAGCCAGGCATTGAGGGATGACTGCATAATTAGAGTCGACAAGCCCTCTATCACAGGTACCCATCCTAGTGACATCTCAACTGCCGTATTTGACTATTGATTGCGGCTTGCTGCTGCTCCTGCTCCCCTTGCTTTATATCCCCTCGCTTCGTCCCTCTCTCTCTCTCTCTCTCTCTATCTCGCTTTCTCTTCCTCTGTCACTTTCCCTATCTACATTCATCCTCGCTGTATCTATCTCACTCGTAGGTAAAACAGACTGGAGCTTTCCCTTTTCCACTGTCTCTCTCTGAAGCTCCAACACCCTCGCGCCGAGTCAAACTCTCATCCGATGCTTTATTCTTCTCTCCCTTTCTGCACCGATCCATTTCTATCTTTCCCTCTCGCGACTCGTACGAAGGATCGCGCGCGACCTGTGGGCTCGTCCCCATGATGCCCAAGCCTTAACCAATCGCCCATAGCATCATGACCCTCGCCATGTCAAATATTATTATATATATGCGCTATATATCGTGTACCTCACACATTATACACCAGCGGTTTGCCTCGGCACGTAGGCAAATACACTGGACGTGGATGCGGCCTAGGATACGACAAAAAGCTCTTCCTCCTATCAGCTAGGCTCTAATACACATACACACATCCCCTGTATCACTACATCTCACGCGAAACCGCGACTAAGCCCAAAGTTTGTACGGCATACATCTCCCTCGATGGCATCGAAAAGCCAAATAACTATATATAGAGAAAAGTATAATCCACGTCCGCGTATAATGAAAGGAATTTCCTAACTTTTCTTTCTCTTCTCATTTTTTTTTTCATCTTTTCTCCCAGACACCCTCATTTTCGTTCCTAATCAGATAGTGTGCAGCGATAACATTTTATTTCTTCAACGCAGTGCCTTAATGGCAACCTATAATTTTGTCTGTTTGAAAATTCAACGTACCATGAACGAGACTCCGTGTCTTCTCTCAAAAATTCTCTCTATCATGTAATATCCGAATAGGATCATCGATTCACATCCAACTTGCTCCTACTGCACCTATTCCGCGTATAACAATTTTTGTGTTAATGGTCGCAGGACTTGGACGATGTTTAACGCCTCCAAGTACATCGAGGTTTAATCTAGCCTGGGAATAAAAAGCGAGCACGAAATAGAACGCTGTTTGCTTTGCTATACAACGCGGTAACCGTGCAATCTATACCGTTGCCAGTGTGCCAAGGATTGGTATCTCACCTGCTGCGATACATCAATGTCCCGATGAGAACGAGCTCAAGGAAAGCTGCTATGGGAATGCAGACGAGCTATGGATAGAGGATGAGGGTCCCTGTCTATCTCGCTTTTCCCTCTTCCTCTCGGGAATCGAACCCAAATTTCATTCAACCCAACTCTCTCACGCTATCTGATATACGCAGGAGAGAACGTTTCTCGCGGACCATTACATACACTACCCTTTTCATCGTAACCAACAGATCTACGTGGGTAAAAAATCCAAATAATAAAAACCCGGTGCGTTTCCATCGCTCTTGATTCAAGGCATCATTTATTTTCGTTCGATTACATCCTCGTGTGGAGCAAGAAAAGAGCTTTTCCGGCTGTCCATTCTCTTGTGCAAAACTCACCGACCCTCGAGCTCAACCAACAATCGGATTGGTTTATCTATTCGAAGCTTAACCTGGTTCGATTTTATCATTTTACGATCAGGAGAATCCCTCAACTTGTTTGATTGAAACTGGACGACCACACAGCTCATCCGGTGGCGGTGTTCGTAATGACGATGGTAGAGAAAGGAAAATTTCTGAACGGAAATTACACATTTATCAATTTCTTCTAATTTATTTTTCCTTTATTTCAAGCTGAGCAAATCAACCAATTTCACACGAACGATACCCTTCTGACTTTCATCGTAGCCACGATCACGTCTTCGAATCGTTCTAATTTCAATTTCTGGTCACGCCACTGTGAGATTCGAAGAAGTTGGCATTGAATACAAACGAGCTGAAAGTATATAAGGGCCATGCCATCGTTTCAAGAACGAAGACTCCTCTGGAGAAAAGAGATACACAGAGAGGGTTTTATATCGACGGATCAGAGATTATAAAAGGGAAAAGAGTTTTGCTTTTCCCGATCTCCGCGTTAAGACACAGAGCTACTGTATAAAACTTAACTCAGCGAATAGACACTATCACACTGTGAAGGCTCTGATAACGTTCGATCAGGAGTTGACCAGCTCACGATTTCGCTTCTCGCCCTCTTCTGTATCCACTCTACGAAACGTATACCCCCCAGCTCTTGGTCTTTTTCGAGTTCGATCGATTCTTTCGTCTACTATTTTGCTAGGTTTTCCGAACACTCTCTCAGAACTTGGACACCTCGACTGGTCGGAAAATAAAAGAGTTTGACCTACGACTTTGAAATTGTGTGGTGAGACATGAACGGAGATTCATGGTTTTCAGTCTTGGATATTGTTCAACAAACTGCTGCAATATGCAAACATTAATTATTTATTATGTCGACGTTTTTTCTACAGAAATGTCATACCCTCGGTCACACCGCCCACTCAATTATGGATTAATTCTCGGTGTCATGCAATTTTTATAACATTCCGAACGAATCGTCCTACCTACCCCGGGGACATTGCCAATTTTTCGAATTTAGAGCTTTGTCCTAAAACAACCCGAAAAATGCTCAAGCGAATCACCTCGTATCTTGGTCTCCAACAGCACTCGATATGAGCTAAATACACTCGGTAGTATGAAAATTTTTTCCTATCAGGAAAATTGTTAATAATGCAAAAGTTATATTGGAAAGAACGTTAGCAAGGCAAGCACGTACTTTCGGCCTCTTATCTTTTCCAACCGTTAAATTCCCGTATCGAGGTATCAGGTGCGTCGTTTTTTTCCCGCTTGTCGGAAAAGGGCGAACAGGAAGCCTTTATTCGAGAGAGGATTGACTCAAGCAATTCTTTTTTTTTCTCTACGGCATTTTTTCATTTCTTATCCATGTTTTCATCCCGTGGGAGTCGGAGCAGGGAAGTTGCAAAACACGCAAGCGGTTGCCTCGGGTTCTGACAATGAGGACGAAGCGAGAGAGAGAGCAAAGAGGCGAAAATAAGGGAAAGGGACGGACGTGAAAACCTCTGGAAATCCAATGATTTATAGAAACAGCACAATGGCCTTGTCGCGAGAGTACGAGAATACCTCAATGGCGGACCTTTTGCCCTCTCACGAAGAACTTGATTTTCACAGTTAATCTTATCCTGATAGAGTGTCGGAACGAACAACCGCCACGTCGCGTCTCGAAGCTTATACATATATCAGGGTGTAGTGTTAATGGATTCGAGAATGATGGCTGTTGCCTTGTACACGTTGAGAGAGCATCGAGAGTGAATTATTTTGGCAAACCTTCCTTCGCCCTCCTTTTTCTTTTTATGTAGCGTCTTACTCTCTCCGAGGTGCATCAGCCACGCGGCATTTAATCGAAAATCCTCACGCGATAAGCAACAGCCGAGAGATTTACGGTCGAATATAATAACATCGAGAGATGAGAGCGAAAAGAACAGCCGTGTATTCACCCAACCACTAAAAAGCTGGGAATACAATTAACAAATTGCTTCTTCGAAACAACGAATCAAACTATCAAATCTCCCGGTCCGAACGAAACGTAAATTTCCCTTTTTGATTTCCCTAACAGTGGGAGCGTTTACGATAGAGTGTCATGTTTGACGAAGCCATTTTAAAATGAAAAAAAAATCCATTCTCACGCGACCATGAGTATTTCCAGTTACATCGATTATTCAAACATTTACAGAAAAGACCAGAGTACTTTAGTGATTCTCGAATATATTTCAAATCAGTGGTGATCTGCTCATTTTCCCGATCTCCGGAACTTGGATCACGCGTAACGATATCACGCAGGTGAGCTCCCCGACACACCATAGAAACGACTTCTGAAATGCTTTTCAAATATCTGATAAGTTGAGCTGATGAATGTCACCTGAAGATGAATGAATTCGTCACTTGTCAATACCCGAAACGTCTGCAACGACAGAAATTGAACAATTAAGATGAGGAATCAACGATCGCAAGAATTTCACTTGTCTAGGACGAAAAAAAACATTTCTATCAAAGGTGAAGTAAAAAAAATAGAATAAAGTCTCCCATCGTCGAATAAACCTCAGAGCTTCATACTATTCCAGGAGGACGTACGGATATTAAATTTGAATGGTGCCTGTCCATTACCACAGCACCGAAAATATTAATTCAACAGTCAGAAAGTTTTCACCGAGGGAATGAAAAGATGATATGAAAACTCATCGATCTTGGTGGAAGAAAAGGAGAAAGAAATGACGACGAAAATAAATTGGGAGGGGATAGAGGATACAGGGCATGAATGTGAAATCGTATAATCTACCTGTACCAGTTCATGCCTATATACTAAAGCTCTAGGGTCATCCCGAGGGAATGGGAATGTGGCAGCGAACTGCGAAGCAAATTACCCGTAAAATTACCGCGAAAACTTTGAATTTCTTCCATTCCAGGATCGAAAAAACCCCGAGATTTCTTATATAAACGTATATACGTATATATATATATTGCATAAACCAAGGATGAACGGAATGATTGGATGGTGGAGTAGAAAAGAGAGTAATAGGAAGAACGAGAGAGAGAGAGAGATCGCGTGGTACGATGAAGAGACGACGGGTTATAAAAGTGTGGGCGCTCTGGCAATGGCAACCGACTTCTTCACCAAGCATAGCAAGAGAGCAAAATCTCTGTTTCATTGGGCATGAAGTTGCACTCGCCGATCCGAGACGAAGGAACTTTAAAGTAGATAAGGGATTCAGAAGTAATCTGTCCAGCTTGTCACATCGCCTTTCTTATCTATCCCTATTCTCTCGTCCTTCCACTCTCTTCAACTCCGTCCTAAAAGCCATAAAACAAAGTCTCTATACAATTCCTTTGTTTATCTACCCGAAACCATCACGAAAACGGACTCGTGTTTTTTCTATGCTTGAGATAATCGATATTTCGTTGGCTTCGGACCAGTTTGTTATAAATTTCACAAGAAGGAAGAATTCTCATGACACAACATTAAAATTACGATCGTATATATTATTCTTGGTGCGAAAACTATGCGGAAAAGTATTGAAATGCACTTGCAGTTGCTTTCGAGAAAAAGGAGGAATACGAACGAAAAAAATCGATTTTTTGTCATCCGAAGAATTTGGTCTGCGAATATATGAAATCCACGATAAGCCTCGGGATTCTGTACGTATAAACGCGTTGGATCGACGTATATAATCGTATACATAAAAATTCATAAATAGATATGTATAGGTCGTATTATATTCTCGTTACGATTGCAACTTGAGGATATTTTCAGCGAGAAAATGGAGTAAAAAGGCCTAAACCGAGGGCCGAGATGGCGCCTGGAGAGGAAGAAAAAGACGCTGCAGAAGAGGGTGGCCACAGCGACGAGGGTAGCTCGCTCAGGGTGAACGAAGCCTGTATATACATAGTAAGAGATGAATCTCTCATGGAAGCACCTGCGCCACTAAGAAGGGCGAGGGTGTCGGGACAATTGATGACAGAAAAAAAAAACTATAAGCTTTTCTTTCCTCTTTCACCACCTCCTTCCCTTACACGTACTGGCTCTCTTCTTAGCGCTTGTCGCCAAACGTCTTTTCGCCTTTCTCGACGAAAAAAAAAGATACATATATATATTTTATATAATATCAGGGCTTATAGGAACCGAGTCTGATATTACACTGAATAAACCATGCGTGATCACCCGAAGAAAATGGTCTCGAGGGTTACCTACAATATTGTATCTTTTTTCATACCCTCCCAACTTTTTCCTTCCCTCATCCTTTTCAATCATAAATATTGAAAGAATATCTCTTCTCACCTCCCAATTTTCCTTGCATGTATTTGTATCTTGTGCGAAATCATAGGGAAAATGAACAAGTGTGAATTCGCGAAAGGAAGTTTCGTGATAATTGCTGTCATCCAAGTTTTATGCGATAGTGCCAAAACATATTTGACTATTTTGAAGCCATCCTGGCGTGTGGATGCTGGGTCTTCGAAAGAACAGTCAAAATTTGAAACTCGAAATTCTCTCGTATGGATAAAGGGTAGACTGACCATACATTTTTGGGTTGGATAGCTGCTTCAATAATGAGCCTGAAGTTTGCATCGACGCAATGACACGAAATGAAAAAAAAAAAACAATTAAAAAATGATTCTGCACTTTTTTATTTGACAAATCGATTCGTAAGATTTAAAAAAGGTAAGGAAAAAACTGAGGAAATAAATTCGTTCCGGAACAACCCTGTCCAGGGGGTTGAATTTTTT
>JBAJMU010000001.1:25558590-25659261 GCA_037952995.1 Hyposoter didymator | reverse complement strand
TATGCTTTTTCGTAGTATTGTTTACCAGGTCCTCGCGGTAATTTTGATAATAAGCTATTGAAAAAACAATGAATTAAACCCTTTTCGGGGTTTTTCTTTGATTGCAGTGATTTCAGGAATCATTCGAAACTCACTGTTGAAATCGAACGAAATCACTCGAAATCAAATGAAATTCTATGAATTCATATAGTCTGAGAAATATTTAGAATCATTCTTGAAATCACAAAAATCATGTGAAATCGACTTCAGTCGGAAATCACTTTGGCACCTCACGAAACAGTGAATAGCCCCTCGAATCCATCCCTTTTGCCGTACAACAGAGTTACTTCGAGGTAAAATGCTGCGGAGCGGTCTCATATTTTTATGGTTTTTTACGAGGACTAGACAAGAATAATAAGAAGTTTACAGTTTACAGATTATGAGAAGTTTTCCGAAGTTTCTTCACGCATGGGTGCATGTTATTTGGGAAAATTTGTTGAAGAACACAGCTGTAAACATATGCCGTGGTTCTGATGATTGGAAAAGGTCGTAGAATTGTAAAAATAGTTATTGTTTTTTTTTTTTCTCATTACAGTAAATCGTTGTTTATCAACATTGTAATTTATAAGATCAGGATCACATCTCGGTGCTCTTATCATTACTGAAATGATAAATCAATCGTAGAACGAATCATTCGGCTTGTCATGAAATTCTATGAATAACGAAAATGATATTGAAGTTTCATTTTTTTGCGGGTTTCTCTGCACCAGTAAGAAGCGCGCTCTAGCGAGGAAATTGGCAATCGTCGAAACAACGTGGTTGTAGCGTCGCAGCATGGCGTATCGGCGACTGCTCATCACGCCGCACGTGCTCCTCGTCTCGTGTTGTTGCTTCTGAAATACGAAGTTTGTTTCGCTTTTGTCAACGCTGATAGACACGCTCTAGGAATAACGAAACTCTCATTATAAGCGTAAGAATAAAATACGATGAATGTCGTACCGTGTGTAGCGTGGGTCAAGAGAGGCGTCGCAGCTGCAGTTCCCGACAAAGTACGTGTCATCGGAGAATTGTTTTTACCTGAAAAAAATGTATGGTCTGTCACCTAACAAAATCGATTGCAGGTTCAATTGACTCCCAAGGAATTGGAAGCAATCATCAAACAAACAGAGTCTGAACTGAGGCATGTAAACATTTTCTTTTCATTCCATCGATCGATGGCTAAATATAAATCGTAAACGCATTCGAAATCCTATTTCGACTAACCTCAAAGTTAACACACTTGATTTTCGTAATCCAATACATTTTCAAGAATCTAATTATTTCGTTCACTCAAAATTCCCCAAAATCTGTCTCATTTACTTCGTGAGAAAGGGCAACCCTGGGAAGCCACGCTTCAGGTCAATTTTCAATTTAAACAACAAACAGAAATTGATCTTTCAATTTTGAAAAAAAACTCATTGATCGCTATCAAAGATTCGAATCTTGAAACTCCAATTTGTTTCATATGTTGTTTAATATTTCTTCATGTATAATTATCGTGTTCAGAGATATCGAGAGCGATTCTGAGAACGAAGGTGAAACATCCCAGAATAATGCTGAGCCTATCGAGGAAACTAACGAATCGAGAACCGATGCTGACGGAATGGCTGTGGATGAGTATAATTTCGGCAACTATGACAACGAAGGTACTCAACAACCACAGAAATATGACAACAACTAAAAATTGCGTTCGATACGGTAGAATTTACATTTTGAAGAGTTTCTTGGAAAAGTTTTGTAGAAATGCAGAGTACGATTGTAACCGGAAAAACTAAATATTTGCACTAAACTACAGACGCCGGCAATTTTCATAATTGTTAATTTAGTTTGTATTCAAAATTCGTTACAATGTTTGGTCACGGCCTTACTCTATTCTTTGTTGAACGTTGCAGCCGGTGATGTGCATTGCAACATCGGTGGATTAGCGGTCTACAATGCAGATGGTAAAGATCCATTTGTGACGGTAGCGGACAGCGAAGACGAAGACTCTGAGAAAGAGGATGACGTGATAAAACCGAATGACAATCTCGTGCTTATAGGACACGTCGAAGGCGATGCCAGTATTCTGGAGATATTCGGTATGATAATATTTCTGCGATATTCTTCGTTGACATAGTTTTGCTGAGAAGGTTTTGGCAGCAAATAACTATGCAGGATGCTCTTTTTCTCAGTGTACAACGAAAAGGAAGGTTCGTTTTATTGCCATCATGATATTCTCTTGCCTTCGTTTCCGCTCTGCCTCGAATGGCTCAGTTTCGATCCTTCCGACACGAAACCTGGAAATTTATGTGCCATGGGAAACATGACGAAAGTTATAGACGTGTGGGATCTTGATTTGGTCGATTGTCTCGAACCTGCCTTCAGACTCGGCAGGAAAAAGTCCGACAAAGGCCACAAAGACGCTGTACTCGATATTGCCTGGAACACGAACTATACGTGAGTCGAATTATTTTCATTGAAACTGAAAGATGTGATTCGTCATATGGTTGCCGCATGTCTAATTTTTTCTATCGAAAGAAAATAAACAATTTTGTGATGATATTCCAGTCACGTATTGGCAAGTGGTTCTGTAGACAAATCGACCATGTTGTGGGATTTGGAAACTCAGAAACGGGGAACCAAATTGAGTTCGTTCACCGACCGAGTCCAAAGCATTCAGTTCCATCCAACGGAAACTCATCATCTTCTCACTGGATGTGCTGATAGGTTAAATATTCCTTCGGACCAACACACTCGAGAATACATTATAAACAACACACGTGAATAAATATTCGATAATGCATCATATATTTCAAAATATTTCAGTGTCGTACGGTTATTCGACTGCAAAGTGGAAAACGAATCAAAGAACTGGACCGTTTCAGGCGAAGTGGAAAGAGTGCTGTGGAATCATTTTGACCCAAATTATTGTTTCGTAAGTACTTTTTTTTTTCTTCCGAATACCGATTCTTTTCTCAGTTGCAGGGGTAAAAATGAATGAAAGCAAGGAAAAATCATATTTTTTAAAAATGTCGGGATGTGTGATCGTATGTTCTGGCACTGTAAAAATTCAAACGCTCATAACTCGAGAACGGTTCGAGCTACAGGGCTCCCGTTTTGCACAGATGTTAATCTATACAGGCTCCTGATTCTCTGAGAATTTTGTTGGAATTGCTACGAAAATTCGGGTTATACGGCATTTTTAAATTTTCAAAAAAAGGGTGTCGACGTTCTAACTTCCGCAAATTTTAAGATTTATTACTATTTTTGTTTTTATCAATAATAGAAAGATTGGCGTTGAATTTGGCGTTGAAATATCGGTTAAACGGTTTAAATTCTATGGATTTTCGAATTTTACGAAAATCTGAGTTTTTCGACAAATCATTGAAACGCTTTAATTTCTACAAATTTTTTAAAAATATTGTCACTAAGTCTGTCCTTCCTCTTTAATTTTTTGAATAGTTGTCGAAATTACATAATTCAAATGCAAATACAAAAAACGCTGCAAAATGCTTCCTCCATGAGGAAGATAAAATTAAAAACATAGTTCTTTATAGAGAAAGATTTTTGAGCATCTTCTTTTTTCCATTGACCGAAAAAAAGCTTCCCTGTTCCTTTCGCGAATGTTGAGCTTCCATAAGAAGAAAAGAGCGTGTTATGAGTGCGGAAATATTTTTCAGGTCAGCACGAGCAACGGCTTCATCGAATGTATCGATGTCAGGCAAGAGAAAATACTGTGGCAAGTTTCGGCGCATGAGAAAGAGATCACAGGTTTATCTCTGAGCGCGTCATGTCCCGGTCTATTGGTAACTGCGTCGTCCGACGGAATGATAAAAGTATGGGATGTAATAAAACCCGAGGTCCTTGAAGCTGTATGGGAGAAGAAAATGAATTTGGGAGATGTTCAGTGCCTTGCACAGAGTCCGGACAGTCCGTTCATATTTGCAGTAGGAGGTGACAACAAAGCGAACAACTTTAAAGTTTGGGATATTCTGGAATCATCTTCAGGTAAATACATACAAAAAATACGGGATAATATGAAAAATCATGTAATTGAAATTTTGTAGCAAATCGTACATAATTTATGATTTTTAATATTTTCAGTATCGGACCGATTCAAAGACAGAAGACTCGTAGTACAAGAAGCGAAATCCGATGAAACGGATGTTATGGAAGTGGCTGACGACATGGAAGAAATGGCTTTGGAAGCAGGCACATCGAGTAAAACCAAGAAAAAAAGGAAGAATTGATTTCTGCCATGATTTGTTGTTATCGAACCTTTGTAAATAAAGAAGGAAAAAAATTGAATACACAAGGATTATATATGACTGGATTGAGAACGAGGTGTGTTTTTTTTTAAATATAGTAATTCAACAAACAATTTTATTATTTATGAATCAGAAGACATATTTTCACATGATTCGATAAGGTAATTATGAAATATCTTTTTTCCATTGCATTTATCGCTAATATTATCTATAATTGTTTTGTTTGCAACCTTGGTCGATACGATGTCAAAGCGACATACTCGACTACCTTGAAATGAGGATTGTTTGAAATTTCGTAAGTTGTCATTTAGCGAAAAATACATTATTTCTTGGCGCGAGGCCGGTATGTGTCTAAAATTATGAAATTTCCATATTTTTCTATCAGCATGATTCACTTTTTTCATTTGCCCAACCCAACGTTGCACTCAAAATATAGCTTAAAAATAATTGCTAGAAACGAGAATATGCCGCGGCCGGCACACCGGGTCCAAATAGTTGAACTGTTATTTACAAAATTACTGATTGGGCTATCCTTACGTGTTTAATAACTGTATTGATCATTTTGTCGGATAAGAATTCTAAATGAAAAGGAAAAATTTATATATATATATTGAGAAAATCCGTTGCTCAGCTTGTAGATATGTACAGTGCCATCGAATATCCGACAGATTCAAACAGTTTTTCATGGACTACGTATCACAAAACAAACAAAAAACACGGAAACTTTTACGCATGATTACTGTAAATATAAACATCGCCTTAATCGATCGATTCCGAAAAACTACACAAAATGATTATTACACACAACGGTTCCATCATAATCTCCGAAACTCATTTCTTAAATGACATTTAGCACGATGTTGTTATTTTCATGAAATCCCAAAAGAGGGAAAATGCTTGTTGAAAAAGATCGTAAATCAAAGTCACTGCGCCATTGGATTTTCAGAGAGCCAAATCAATGGAATTGGTAGGAAATGCGAAAACGTCAATGAAACTTATTATTGTCTGGCAGTGTAAATTCAATGATCAAGTATCAGACATTTTATGCTCGTAACGAGTACTTAAAAATACAACTATTATAAATTGCAGTACGACGCTTTATCCTCTCGCTATATCCATGAATCGAAGGCATGCATATTATCATGATTTTGTTTGAATTTATTGAATTTCAGAAAATGGACAAGTTCAACTTGAATGCAAAAAAAAATGGTTTGTGTTGGAAATTTCATGGAAAAAAAATAAAAGAAAATAATGAAAAGGCACTTGAACCATTTGATCAAATCGTTACGCAGCAATCTGTGTGTGTGTGTTTTTAATATCTCCTTTCGATTCATCACATCGACGGATAATCATTGAGCAAGATAATTTATAGACTTCGATTTCTCATCAGCAGCACGAAATATCTACTTTGTTGTCATTTTTCTGTAACACACATGGATCAAATAAAATGCATGATCTTGTCACAGCGATACATCATAAACGACGATAATCTTGTCGATTCGTTTTTTCCTTCTTTACATATATTAAATGAGAACAATTCATACACTTATGCCAATTCAGCTTACGGATTAAGCATCAGTTCCTATGTCGAGACTCCTCGAGTCCTGATTCGAGTCGTGCTGACTTCCATTCTCCGAAGATGCACTGCTCGAGAGTCCGGACTGGTCAGAGCTTTTCTTTACTTTCGGCTTGTATTCTGTTATAACTACAGTCACGTTGTTAACAGTGACTTCGTTAGTTTGAGCTGTGCTCCGATCGATGTTCTTCAATCTCGGCGGATGACGATTTTTCCGCCTTGGCTTATCCAGCTTGCGCTCTTTTTCTTTACCCGTGCTCGTACTGCCCGCACTTCCGCCCTCTTTCTTGCCGGGCTTCAGCAACGGCACGTAGTGTTGCTGGGCAACCTGCGCTCAATAAAATCCGATAAATAAAGCAGCGGCTTTGCTCATTGCCGTTATCAACAGCATAACAGCATCCTGCAGGAGGAAATTAAGTCCTGCAGAGAGCAAAACCGATCTTACCCCGAAATTCATCGAAATACGAAACATTTTTTTATTCAAATGTGAGGCACATTATCGCTCTCAGTCTTTTTGTTATAAATTGTACATCATCGAGAATATTAAGTTTTCAATAGATTATCATTTTCTTTCTCATTTTAGAATTTGCAATTTTGAGTTTTACAATTACAACAATTTCCCATTGTTATTTCTGCTGTTATGATCAACTGAATACAAATTGAATGAGGTTTGACGAAAATTCGTTGGCGAAAATATAAAAGGGTGAGAAGAAAAACGTTAAATATGAGAGAATAGTTGAACAAACCTGTTGTGCCACAAGTTGCGGGTTGATTCGCGGTTTACGCGTGGAGGTTCCTTTCCTAACGTCACACATGAGGCACTTGAATGCTTCAGCGTTATTTCTATAAGTACAGACGCTGCAGTCCCAATAATTGTCTTCCAAAACCTTGGCCTGACGTTTACCGCTACCCGAATGGTTCATTGTTCATCTGAGTGGCGTCATACAGCGCCGAAGCTTTCTCACAAGAGAGTTCGCCTCCACGTGCGTCCTCTCAGCCTCATGAAGAAATTTTTTAATTCTGTTGTACGTTGCGAACAAGATATTTTGAGGAAAAATAATGGAAATTGCTCAGGGGAGAGCAGAATTTTGACGCGTCTATATTCTCTAAGCGAATCGGCCGGAGCCAGGATATTTTCATGTGGATCAACTCGATAGCTCGCATAATTGTATCGCAGCAAGACGATGCGGTTTGCGACATCCGCCGCTGTCGTTTTCCAGCCACGAATTTTGGCCGCACATTTTACGAATATTTCGATACAGTTTTTTTTTCCCCTTTTTTCTCTATAAACAAAATTGTTGACATTGACGAAAAAATGTAATAATAATTGCGTGGATAAATTTTTTTCGTTTAATCAAATACTTACATATTTTTCTTGGAGGATGCAATTGGTAGATCAGCCTTTTGGAGCCACTCCGAAATTCAAAGATTTCGGTCTCATTTGTTCAATCTCGTGTGAATATTTCGTGGCAGGTGGGAAAATGCTCGAAACGACGATGCGAAATAAGCAAACGAATCATTTATTCTAAAGAATCATTTTAAAATGAGCGTCAAGTTGGGGGAAAGCAGGCAATCCTGTCAACTTGGGACTACAGCATCCCGTTGGTCCATGGCACCCCATAGAGCCATTAATAGTAGATTTATTAAACGAATTCAGCAATGATCTCTGGATCCCTCTCTTGATCTCTGGACACGCTCTGGAGCTTAATAAATCACTCGCTGTGTCACACACGACGTTACCTATGCTCGTTCTTTACAAGCGATCGAAATTCTTCAAATTTTCACTTTCTGATATCCTTTTATTTCACCGATACTATTATTTCAACGATGTGCACGTCATTCTCGACGCGCGAACACGCGATAACTCAAGTTCCTGGATAACCAGCAGCGGAATTATACAGGAGACGAGACTCAGTTGTGATTATTGACAAACAATGTTTCTAGGATGTGAGCTATTTTAGTCATCGCATCGAAAGATGAATGACAAACTACTTGAGAGGGCGCCATATGCGCATTCGTGTGACGCCATGATCCGCCTGATGAGTATATAGCGAGCAACGCGCGCAGTTCGAATTGATAAAAAAGTTGAAATTATCCCATCGATGTCCTCCCTTGCCAGGAGGTCGATTCGATCCTGAAGGACGAGTCCATTTCACGTATTTAACTCTAAATATATAAACAATCAATTTATCAAGAAAATTTTTGCAAATCTATTGAATGTTCGTGCGCGAAAACGATTTGAATTCATTTGATTGATTTTTTCATTGAAAATTGTTATTCGATCGACTGGTTGTCTTTTTGCTTTCGTCATAGTCCCGAAATCGCACGGTGCGACACGAAGCTCGTCCACCACGCATGCTGTGAGACCCCAGGAAGGAAGGACTTTACCGCTTGCTGGACGCTGCTGCTGCGGAAAATCAGATGGTGATTATCGGAACTGAACATCGAATACAATTCTTTCGATACCATGAAATAAAAAACGAATGTTTCAAAATCTCACTGTGTGTTTTCATTTGTTGTCAAACTGAAAATCCATACGGCTATGATAATTCCAACAAAGATTTCATTTTCAATCATAATTTCCCGTTCCTGCGATTCTCCCAAAAAGTAATGCGAACTCGAGTTTGCGGTTGTTGAATAAGAAAACCTAAATGGTTATGCTCGTGATTTCCGTGACAATTGTTGATAAAATTGGAAAATGGGTAAGCCGAAAGGAAAAACCCGCGATTTATTAAAGTCCACGAAAAATTTCGATCTATTCTTTCATTTGACAGTATTCCGTGCGATTCAAATCCTTGTTTGCAGAATCACCGAAAACTAAGAAGCAAAAAGTACCCAGAGAAAGGCAAGCAAGCCTTTCCCTGCACGACATTTGTGAATGGAAAGAATCTGATGAAGTAGCAATAAAATATTGTGACATCGATGAAACTTGTAAAAACATTACGTATGCTCAGTTACATTCGACCAGCCTGTCAATTTCTAATAATTTACAAATTACAAACGCTGCACAATTCATCGGCATCTCCAATGACATTCCTTCGCACTGTATTCCAGGATTAATACTTGGGTAAACATTATTATGTATTATTTATGATATCGAAGCTTACAAAGTTCAGTCGCGATGGAAAACATGTCCGGCATAAATTCCTTCAAATCTTTCTCTGTATTGTCTGGATTTTGTCCGTTCGATCCAGTCTCAGGATCTGAAACAATTGACTAATTTTTGTAGCTCTTCAGATTAATGTTGGAAAACTTTGGCTCTAAAAGTGGGAAAATATGGTCCGACGGTGTAAATTTTGTCGTGGGGTATTTTATAGGAAAACTATTTTGAAGCGTTAATTATTATGGACAGCATCCAACTTTTATTTTCAGAATAATATCGAGCGGGCGTGCTTTCGTGTGTTTACCACCTTTGAGGACAAAAAGTAGAGAAGTCTGTGACAAATTGAATATTTCGCACACGTTTTTGCGGCAAGAGGTGGAGGGAAGGCCAGTCCTCGGAGTTTATACAGTCCATGATGAGAAAATCTTGCTCGCGCGAAGCAATGAAAGTCCGGAAGTTTGTTCAGAGTGGGGGAAAGTTGACAGCGAATTTGCATACGCGATCACGACTTCTGGATCTACGGGAAAAGCAAAAATAGTCAGAGTGACTCACGCTTCTATAGTTGCGAATATTCTTGACTTGAAAAAAATTTTGGGAATGTCGGAACGAGATACCGTCGCACAAATCACACCTCTCACTTTCGATCCGAGCATAGTTGAGATATTCTTGTCTCTCTCCAGTGGAGCAAGCTCGTTCGTTCCTTCCGATGATTTAAAAAACGATCCGGAGACGTTACTCAAAATGCTGTTGAAGTATAAAGTCTCTGTTCTTCAGAGTACTCCCTCGCTTTTGTTACAGAGATGGTCTAACGAGGAATTGAAAAACAAGCTGCTTGGAGGAGATACGAGTTTGAGAATTCTTCTAATCGGAGGTGAACGTTTCCCCAGCAAGAAAATTTTCCCGAACATTCGTTCGCCTGATAATCGAACGAGAATCTTCGATATTTACGGTATAACGGAGGTCTCGTGCTGGGCAAGTATTCGGGAAATTGAAGAAGACGATGGGTCTCTGGCGTTGGGTCAGAGTCTGAGCGATACGATACTCGAAGTCAGAAACGATGAAGGAAACAGGCTCGAGGAAGGCGAAGGCATTGTTTTCATAGGTACGCAAAGAACAAGCCAAAAATGATTGTGAAGAATATTGACTCCATTATCAGCTGCTTTCGGGCTTTCGCAGGGAGTAATTCTCGCCTCTGTGCCATTGATGACGAAGACATAAGGGATTTGACGAAACCAGTATTTCGAGATACTGGAGACATTGCGGTGGTAGGACGATATTTCATAAAAGCCGAATTCTCGACGTCAAAAAAATTCGCTGCTCAGAAAACTTGTATTTTTGCAAATAATCTTATTGAATAGTCAATTATGTTTTTTTTATTTATTTTTTTCAAGTAATAATCAGATTTCCTCTCGTTTTCTCTCACAGATTGATGTCAAGGGCCAGATAATTCTGAGAGGGCGTCAAGGTCGTAGAGTCAAAAGATATGGATCAAGATTGTACCTTCCGGACCTGGAATCTCGCGTACAGGAATTATCCTTTGTGGAGAATTGTTACGCTCTGTTCATGGAGAAGAATCAATCGCTCCATCTTTATTTCACGACCTTTACAAAATTGGTAAACGAGGCTGAGAAATTCAAGAGGGAAAGTGAGGTTTCGAGCTACATAAACGAATTAGACGATATTTATCGGCCTGACAAAATCACGATGCTGAACCGGTTCGAGTTAACGTCCAATGGAAAAATATGTACAAATTATTTGCGAAAATATACAAAAAAACTCGATAAAGTTTGGGGGATCGACGTGAGCGGGTTGAGCGTCGCAGAGACATTGGAAAATATTTGGAAACGTTTTTTACCGTTTCGAGAAGAATTAGGATTTCTGATTGCCGGTGGATCGTCTGTGATTGCTTTGCGGATTGCTAATTTGTTCGAAGATAAAATTGGAAAAAAATGTCCGAAACTTATGAGTCTTTTGCTCAGAAATGAAACTTTTGAGGTATGTCGAGAATATGTTACTCGAGAAATATCCAACCCGATGAAGGATGAAAAAGACGAGATGAGCGAAGGATCTTCGGGTGAAAATGACGATGGAGTTGTCAAACAAGTCCTGACCGATGTGATGGGAAAGCAATTTGTTGCTGAAAATGAGAGAAAATATGTCGCGGATTCCAAAGGACAAAATGAAAATCCTGACAAAATAATACCCTGGCAAACATGTCGAGGGCGAAGTAGCTTCCAAATTTTTCATCAACCACGTGAAAAAGCGTGGACCACAGCTACAAATATTCAGCTCGTGAAGCGATACGATTTGAAAAAATGTGTCGATGCATCTCCAACTATTTTTAAATACCGGGGGTTCGTTCAAAGTTCATTTATTAAATGCAAAGGAAAAACCCACATTTCTTTTCTACGTTTTGACAACTTTTAATTCTGACGAACAATCCATTTTTTTACTCGCTTCCAGAGGTCCGAGTTACGCGACAGTCGGTTCACACGCGGGCATTATTTGCACAGCAGAATTAAGCAAGGAGAATTCCGATCTACATTGGCAAGTTTCGTTGCCGAATAGGATCGAGGCTTCGGTTTTAGTCGTCGAGGATTTCAAAGGAATCGTTGGTGAGTTTGAATAATCTCCAAGTAACTTTGGATCGTGTATATTCTGTGGAATCTGGTTCAACCGTAGAAGCTCTTACGAAAAAGAAAACAAATATTATTCAAGGTACTTACGACAGTTTCCTCTACTGCATTGATCTGAAGACTGGACGAATTTTCTGGAAATTCAAAACGGATGACATTATCAAATGCACTGCCGTGCTTTGTTCGAATAAACGAAACGTGCTTGTTGGTTCTTATGATCGGAAAGCTTATTGCGTTTCTTTGGAGGTAAGAATGAAAAAATCCATTCCCCCAAAATTGCATTTAGAAAAATGGAAAAAATGGGCGCCAACTTTTTCATTCTGATCGGACGACGGAGCCTCTTGGACGGCATTCTCATACGATTTCCTGACAGAACCCTTTTTAAATGATTGGCAGAAATAGTGAAAATCGGACGAGGTGATATTATCAATCCCATTCTGTCTTTCAGAATGGATCAGCAATGTGGAGCGTCAAAGCCGGAAATGGCAGTATTTGTGCAACCCCTTGCATAAACGATGAACTGAATTCCGTCCTCTTAGCATCTTTGGACGGCACTTGTGTATCTCTGAATCAGGATAGTGGAGAAATAAATTGGTTGTGTAAATTGGATTATCCTGTATTCTCAGCACCGATAATTTTGGAAACCGGATCCGCGGTATTCTGCGAGGTTTCTGGTAATTTGAATATCGTATCTGCAGCCTCTGGTCAAAAGGTACGTGATGTGATGAAAAAAAAATAAAAAATAAACAAAATTTCATAAATTAATAAATGAAAATGCGTATTTCTTCGCTTCTTGAGATGTTTTTCCCGTTTGCAGTTGCAGAGCATAAAAATAGATGGGAATATATTTTCGCATTTGAACGTTTACAAAGATCCTGAAACAAAAGTGCTAAGTATTTTGTTCGGGAGTGAAAACCGAAAGTTGTACAAAATCCAACCGCAGTCCGAGAAAGCAGAGCCGATTTTTACAATAGTTGAAAATATCAACGTGCCAATAGCTTCGACACCATCCACCGATGGAAATATAATTGTCGTAACTGGCAACGACGGTAATTTAAAGATTGTCGATTTTATTAACGGAGAATTATTGTATAATTATCAACTCGGAGGTGACGTGTTTTCATCGCCCGTCATTCATGAAGATTTCATCGTCGTTGGGTGTCGAGATAATTTTCTGTACATTTTACTAAGGCACGAAAAAAATTAAAAAAATGCAACGAATTTTAGCGGATGTTTTCTTTTTTATCATCAAACATGGAATTTTAGTTTCACTAACGATTCAACATACTTTTACAGCGTCGGTTAACGGAGAACGGATCAGAACCTTTAATTTTCATTCTTTGCCATTTGAGTTCGAAATTTTGAGTGAATTAGCTCAAAGTGTCGCAACTGGCAGAGCGGCTTAAAAAAAATCAATCTATTTATTGAGTGAGCTTCAAATTGGTTTTCATTCGTTTCCTTGGAAATGTTTAGCAATGAGCCATAATTTCTGACTATCTTTTCAGGAGGAGGAGAATCTCCCTGTTTTTTCCTCCATAGACATTTATTGATTTAAATTTAACTATACGAAGGTGAAAGAGATGTTTACGAATAGCTTTGGTAAAAACTTGGCTTTTTCAAGCCGAATGGGGAATTGGCACTTACCACGGATAAGTGAAAAAAAAAGTTTTTTTTTTTTATCGTAGCACAATGTAATTTATTCGACACGGTTCTCGTATTACAGTAAATAGTAAGTGTACGATTCTGAAAATGTTGCGAATTTAGTCTTTTCCTTTTTCTGCATAGTTTCGGTTCTTGGCATCCTCCTGGTTATAAATGTCTCGATTGTTATTTTAATTATTCCGTCTGTACGTGACACGGACTCGTGTGTTCTACTGGATTTTTTGAAAGCGGCGTGCAAGCATCGATAATTGTTCCTTCCATTTTCTCAATAATTGCATTTTGTCTTCGGAAAGATGACGCGCTTACGACTAAAGACAATAATTATTATCACGATACGCTCCACGCCGGGCAAAGGAATATTCGTAGCTGCAAGCTCTTGCAAAAAATGTTTCAATCGTGCTTGTCTACCGTCTCGCTTTCCTCCGTTCCAAATTTCCTAACAGAAGCTTCGTTCTTTCTTCTTTTTTCGATTAAATACTTCGGAGGATATTATTCCTTTCTAGATCTTGACTCCAATGGGGGAAATTTGATGCCAACCATCTCATGAGGTATCGCAGATAGAAACTAAGAAAAAAAAATGAGGCGTAGAGCTCGTATATCAATATGAATACAATTATATTGCATAAATTCAACAGACGCCCGCGTTACATCGTAGTATACACAGTAGTGATTTATAGTATACACATTTTTAAATTGCCACTCGGAGATGACTCCTTCGAAAATAAAAAATAAAACTGTACCATAATTTTTGCACACACGGAGAGAAATGCAGGGAAATTTATATCACAAATTACTATGCTCCATAGTTTTCTGGTGACAGTTTCGTACGCTCTGAGAAATTTTAGCAAAAACATAGTAATTTTTCATCTAAAATTGGGCGAAAAATGTCAAATTTCCGCTATTTCCGATAGAATTTTCATAAAAATTACTATGTTTTTGCTAAAATTTCTCAGAGGGTACAACACTGTCACCAGAAAACTATGGTGGCATAGTAATATGTGATATGAATTTCCCGGCATTTCTCTCCGTGCATTTACCTTTCGATGAAAATACCAATAATCCGTAATAATAATGCTAAAGAATAATCATACCGCTAAAATGGAGGCATGCCAATAGATTGCGTGTTGAAAATTCATCTCTCAAGAAGCAGTTATCTTGCGCACGTCATATTTTTTCTCTTCGATCCGAATTTTGTGTGTTTTCGAGTAATTTTTCCTTCATTTTCCTTTCGTGTGCTACTCTTTCTTGGTTATTGAAAAGAATACCGTGATGATAATCAGATTTGCCGATATCGATGTGGCAAAAAAAATGAACGAAAAAAACCCTCGAGGATTTTTTTCCTCATTTAAAACTTTTTTGTTTTTTTTTTGTATTTTTCTCTCATTACATCTATTAGACATCTCGATTAGTCTGTATAACATTTCGGCATTTAAGAATATGATACATTTGTATAATCCCTGCCAGACCTTCGCCAAGAAGACGCCAACGCTCTCAAACTCAATTTGTTCGTTTCTTCGCTTCGTTGTTCATTCACGTTTTTATTCCCGATGCGATTGCGACTTATCGTCGAGAGTGATGAATGTAATTTCCGCTTCGTTTATTCTCGATGAGGCACCAATGATCTTTACCTCAATGAGAATGACTCGTGCATGGATTTTCCATTGGAAGAAATCAATCGCAGAATTTGGCCGCGATTGATGCATGAGAAGAGAAAAAAAAAACATTGGAAAATTGTCAATTGTGCAAGTTGGAGAAAAATTCACGACGCAATTGTATTTTCTTAAGAATTTCAACGTTCATCGGGTTTGCTCCTTCTGCTTAATTTCCTCATTGACATATTCACGCTCAGAAGTTTTTACTTCTTGATCGCTACTTCCTTTAACAAAATTTGAAAATAAAAAATACGATTCACAAAGTCAGACGGAACTTTTATTTACAATGCACACACAATTCATATTTTTTTTCTCCTCTCCTTTCTTTCTGTTATTCTTCATCTTTACGGCTCCGACGAGTCAACTGTTTTTTTCCGAGAAGCCTCATTATTATTTTTATTTCGAATCTCAAAAACTCCGAGAAGCTTCACGTTTCTCATGCATTGTTCCTTATGGTGTTGTTGTTGTTGTTTTTTTTTTCCACAATCGGTTTTCGCCACTGTCATACAGCGCCCCAGGAAAATCCCCAATATATCAAGGTCTGCGCGGTTTTTATCCTCCTTTTTGTCTTTATTCAATCATTTTTTTGTGTGTCTGTGTGTGTGTGTGTGTTTGTGTATCGTGATTGTGTTAAATTTCTTTGTTCACATATTTGAAAATTTTCATCGTAAACACGAACGCGGGCGATCGAAGAGGCGAAGCGTCTCGATCACGTGGCGTCGAGAGCCTTTGTTAGCGAAGTTTCTAAACTTCGCATCCGTTACTGATCCTCGTCGCCGAGTTCTTGCTTGACTTTGTTGAAATCAAATTCTTCGCCCGTGGCACGCTTGAATATGTCGAGCACGTCGAGACACGTGGTTTCAAAATGCGTGGTAGCGTCGTAACTCGCGGATATGAAGGTCTGGCTCTCGAGACCGTCGTCCGTTGGCTCCATGTAATCCGAAACAGAAACGAATTTTTGGGCTATCGGTCCGAGCAAATCAAGACCCGGCTTAATCTCAGCCTCGGGGTTGTTCGTCTCAACGGTCGTTGATACCATTGCAATGAACCAACCCTTTGCGGCTACTTGATGCGTGTGAGATACCAACGACACGTAGATGTCGGACTTGCGGTTCACCTACCAAACATTTATTTTTCTTGTAGAAAAAGCGCGTGGGTCGTTCATGTTTAGAAAATTCTTCAGTTTTCAATTTTTAATGATTTCACAAAGAAAAACATTTTCCAAGGCTATAAAGCATCGAATGCTTGGGATAGCCTTTAAGAATTGTTACCTGCTTCTGAGGAATGATTATCTGCGTGGATAATGCGTCATTGGTTCCGGAAATCGGATGATTCAGAAGACAAATGCATCTTATTACTTGGCCAACTTTCTTGACGCGATCGGGAACGTAAGTAGGATCACAGAAGACTTGTTTGCACGAGGCTACCTCTTCGCCTGAACGAACTCCTACGACCTGAGAAAATTCAGTATCAGCGACTCGAACACTCAAACAAAAAAAAAGGAAAAAACATGCTCAGGAACCCTGGAAACTTTAAAAGGAAAAAAAGAAGGCTCGAAATATGGCAAAATTTGAAAGGGAAATAAAAGAATTCATGGGCCAGTGTTCGTTGCGAAGGTCGCTCGAGTTTTTACCTTTCCATCCTTCATAACAATTTCATCGATTGGTTTGTCCAGCATATACGTTCCACCGTAAATGGCACTGAGTCTCGCAAAGCCCTGAGGTAGTTCACCCAGTCCGTACATCGGGTAAAGATACGGTGATTTTCCATATCGAGCTAAACTGTCGCTGTAGAGTTTTATACGCCGGACAGTTTTTATTGCGCTCTGTGAGATGTAGTCGTCATTCCTGCGACAAACAAGTCGTTTCCCCGAGAAATTAATTTTTCTCATTCACTCGATTACATTCTCCTTTTCATTAATTCTTTCACTCATTTTTAATTGTCCAATTTTTTCGTATTTGTCTGTTCGTTCTATACCCTCGAGAAATATTTGACCGACATAAAGTTTTCAAATGAAAAAAAAAAAAAAAATACAACACGAACATACGGATTGGCTTTTGGACGACAAATTGCACTCATGAGTTACGTAACACTCGTTGCATTCCAATTTTAATAAGTATACGAGTCTGGGTTTGTGAAGGTTACACGGAGAGAAATGCGGGGAAATTTATATCACAAATTACTATCTTCCATAGTTTTCTGGTGACAGTTTCGTACGCTCTGAGAAATTTGAGCAAAAACATAGTAATTTTTCATCTAAAATTTGGCGAAAAATGTCAAATTTCCGATATTTCCGATAGAATTTTAATAAAAATTACTATGTTTTTGCTAAAATTTCTCAGAGGGTACGACACTCTCACCAGAAAACTATGGAGGATAGTAATTTGTGATATAAATTTCCCGGCATTTCTCTCCGTGCAGTTTCGTACGCTCTGAGAAATTTTAGCAAAAACGTAGTAATTTTTCATCTAAAATTGGGCGAAAAATGTCAAATTTCCGCTATTTCCGATAGAATTTTCATAAAAATTACTATGTTTTTGCTAAAATTTCTCAGAGCGTACGCCACTGTCACCAGAAAACTATGGTAGCATAGTAATATGTGATATAAATTTCCCCGCATTCCTCTCCGTGTAGACCAATAGTTTGTAAATATTATTATAATTACATTCAAAATAAATACTTGATGAGAGAGAAAGAGAGACATTATGAAAAAATGAATGACATCGATTTTTGTTTCGATTTCTTAATTTTGAAATGGAAATTGCAATTTGATGGGGTGAATTCTTTGAGAATCTTTTGGAGGAAATAAAACACACATTCGATTCGTGGCAGGTGATTATTTCACCTTTATATAAAAATGATATCAATTGGAAAGATTGAGAATTGAATTGGAAAGTTTACCTGTGAAGGGCAAGAGCGTGACCAGTGAAGTCTTGAGTATTGGGATCGAGGCTGAACTTGTTGTAAAGTGCACTCATGCTGTTGTTGAATGGATCGAAACCGTCCCATGTTTTAGGATCATCCTCCTGGACATTTTGAACCCAAGTGAGGAAATTACGGAAACGTCTCTTTTCAAAAATACCCATAAGGTCGCTGGATAATGCCTCTTGTTGATCTATCGGGACTTTGGATATTTTGCCAGACTTGTAGACGTAGGATCCCTCGATCGATTTGAACTCGAGATAACGAGTTACTCCAGTGTGAATTAGAAGCTTGACCAAGAGCCCATTCGCCATCAGGAATTTTGGTATCAAATCGACGTTCCAGTCCCTACCACGACCGTACATCGCATCCGGTGGTGGCAACTTGAAGTTTCTATATTTACGAACAGCAAAAAAATCTTCACGTCAATATTTCATTCCATTTTCGGGCAACCCTTGATTATTAAATATAAACAATTACATCAGCATTTTGGGACGTTGGAAAGAAAGGGAAGCTGCTGGAGTTTCTTTTTATTCGTCGGACTGTGGCAAAAAGTTTACTTGTCTGTTTCAAGGTCATGATTTTGGTAATTGCAAGTCAGACGTTGCAAGAATTATCCTGAATCATTGTTGACGTTTCGTGGAATGGAATTTTCAACGATGAGCGCGAAAATGGTGAAAACGCTTGCGTAGATTCATCGACAAGGATGGTAAATAACTTTCCATCGTGGAAAGTTAGGCATCTCCGCCACAGTCATACAAGTATGCACCTACGTGGGAGAAGCTCTTTCAAGAATGGCGTAGTTGGAATAGTGCGAGCGAGAGTAAGTGATCGATGGGTTATGGGGACGAGGTGAAGCAGACGGAGAGAAAGAGAGCTTTCACGGAGCTTCAGTCAATAACAGTACTTTGATGACATAACGTACAAACACCCCCAAAGAATTTCCACTTCGCAACCTCCCTATTTTCACTTTCGGTTCGCATGGCTTCGTTCACAACGCTTATCGATTCTTTTTCGTTTAAAATAGGGTGACTCGAAAATAAACAATCTAGGGGTTTGTTCACTGATGCATAATCTCAATATCGATCCAGCATCTCAAATTTACATTTTCCCAGAGACTTTTTAATTGCATTTTCTTTGCATTTAACCAACTGCTGTTTTTCCCCATTCTGCAAAATTAAAATTTTTTTTTCCCCATTTTTATTGGCTTACGGCAAACGTTTGACTTTTAAATATTCGTGGAATTGAAAAAAATTCTCGAACTAGAAGGAAATCATTGAATTTTGAAAAAAAATGGCTCATTATAAAAAATTATCATAAAATTACGTTTCCTTGATATTCTGGGAAATTGATAAAATTATGACAACAGATTTTCCATCAAATTATTAGCCTGCGTTGCCGATAAAATTTTTATGAATTAGCATCTCGTTTTACCAGTTTTCGATAAATCGTTATCGGGTTGCGAGCGTCAGTGTGCATTATGAAAAAATAGCAGTATCAGTTTTTCAGAGTGGCTTGTTACATGCAACAGAATACTACAGAATTTTGTCTTTATTTGAGCCAAATAATGAATCATGGGGGTTCAAGTTTGCTTATTATTGAAATTCAGTCAATTTTGTTTGTTTTTTTTTTTTATGAGAAAATATTGACTCGGACGTTAAGATTACGCAATTGGGTCAAATATTTTTGGTCTTTCGTTACACATCTGCACAATCGACCAACAATTTTTTTTTTTTTTTCGAAAATTCGGGAACTTTGTTTATCTCGATTGAGACGTGTTTTTTTTTCTTTTTTTCTTTGTGACTTTGTGAAAATATCATTCGGTTGAATGCTCACTGAGTGTTACGAAACCCAGTGTGAAATTATACGAAAGCCTTATCAGACAGCTGATGAATCCTTGGTGGTGAGCATTTATCGCAAGGTCCGTTATTGAGAAACGACGAGTGTTTACCTCCCACTATCGTCTCTATTGAATCGGCGTAAAAAAAAAAGGAAGCGGGATGTATAGAGGGCGCAACACGCTGTCGTGCTACTTTTCATTTCGGAATCGATATTCTCTCTCGCGCTCGAGTTTCCAAGAGCCTGGTACTTTGCCGCTCGTATCCTCCTCCGCCAAGTTTTTCATGGTGTAATTACTTTGAGGCAAAAAGAGACGCAGAACCGTTTAGAAGGGCAAAAAAAAAAAAATATAATTACGAGCTGGAAAATTCGTTCACGTTTTTACAGCACAGCGATTTTGAATCATTCGTACCCACGTCTTTTCGAGAAATTATTCGTCAACGCTATAGCTGCTTTTCATCTTTAAAAATCTCTCGACAATCAGCATTGATAAGTTTCACATGTAATTTATCATTTGCTCGGAATTTTGAGATTCTCTGCATGGAACAATTCCGCACGAGAACTTCTGTTGGGTCAACTCCACACTTCCTGCTTGTCCACAAACGGAGGCCTATTGTGACCCGATTTTTGTGGAAATGCAATGAGCCTGAAGTTCGCAACGTTGGGCTCCAACGAAAAATCCGTTTTTCTATCAATTGTTTGTTCAATTTTAAAAACCAGAACAATTTTCTCACTGATTTTCTCTTTGGACTCTGAAAAAATACCATTTTATCGTCCCGACCAAATATTCAATGAGAATCTTGAGATTTGCCCAAGAAAAAAAAGGAATTTCGTTGCATTCCAACGATGGAAACTTCAACATCGTGGAAAGGCATTGCTCCATATGAAACGCGATGTAATGCGCCACGCCGTCTGCTTTTTCATCGTTTGTCTCTCGTTGGCGTCACGGTAGCGCAAACGCGAATGCCATTAAACGTGTAAAGCCGAGAGGCAAAAAAGATAATTGTATTTTCAAGTCAAAGGCAAATCCGTCTATAGAATTTCGTGACAACATTCGTCGTCACAACACTCTGCATTGTCAAAGTTTGCACATCGTTGGATCGAGCAGACTCAATTTTTTAAGAACCGATGTATTTTTTTCTCAAATTTCATTTTCACAAAACATTTGGCAAAGTTGTTGCACTCCGACGTTTTAAACTTTGATTTCATCCATGCACGTATTTTCATACTTCTTGTACGTGAGGAAACTGCACGATGACATTGCCGTTTTCGAGATTAAAGTTGCACCAAGTTTTTTCACACTTTCATGAGAATTCCGTGACCGTTCGTAATGCAGGAGATGCAATTGAATATTCACTTTTCCAGATTTCAACATGACAAACTTGTGCAGTAATAATCTGATGGGAAAAAAATGGAAAACGATTTTTTTGAACTCCGCTGAAAATCTCCATTTTTCCCAAAGTATTTTCATTTCAATACAATTTCATAATAACTCTGATTCAGGTGCGGATTTCTTCTATTTTTATGTTGCTCCGATGTGCCCAAGTTTTATTGTTGAAATATCGAAACAAAATTGTTGATGATTGACGGAGCCAAAATTTGGCACTATGTAATGAAAAATGCAAAGTCCACAAAGCAACTTTTTGACGAAACGTGACTTCAATTTACACGCGTTTAAATGGGAAAAATAAAAAGTTGCAAATTGAATATCTCGAATTGTAAACGTCAGAGAAAGTCAGAGAAAAAAAAACCTTAACCTTCGCGATGGTTTGTAAAGTCACGTCGACCAAATAACGATCAAGTCCATTGGATACACGTGCGTGCATGGGTTCACGCTTGACCGAAACTTATATTGAGCCCACTGACCTAGTGACCCCCCTAAACCTGCTCCGCAATCAATCAATCGTTATGTATAAATACTATTATGATTGTGTTCGGGGATATTAAAATTCTATCGCTTCCGCAATGGGCCCATAAGTCGAGATTCCGTTAATTAAATTCTCCAGCATATTTTGAAACTCTTGAAAACATCCTGGAAATTTTGGAATGATATTGAAGTTTGCATCGTTGCAATGCAACGAAAAATATATTTTTTATTTTTTATTTTGATGATTAATTAACTCGTTCCAATTATTCTAATAAATTTATTTTTCGAATGGCGAAAAAGACTTTCTCGTTATTGTCGACAACGACTGTATGAAAATTTGGTGCCATGCTATTAAAAATAATGAGTTTTCGTACGATGTTGAAGATTCCATCGTTGAAAAGAAACGAAATTCTGTTTTTTCTGCAGCAAAGTTGGTAATTATTATTCAATTTGGTTTGGTAAATAAAACGAACGTTTCTTGGGACCTAAAAATTCGATCGACGTGAAAAATTGCCAGGATTTCGGAAATTCAATAAATGATTGATAAAAAAAATTGTTTTCGTTGAATCTCAACGTTTCAAACTTCAGACTCNTGGTGCCATGCTATTAAAAATAATGAGTTTTCGTACGATGTTGAAGATTCCATCGTTGAAAAGAAACGAAATTCTGTTTTTTCTGCAGCAAAGTTGGTAATTATTATTCAATTTGGTTTGGTAAATAAAACGAACGTTTCTTGGGACCTAAAAATTCGGTCGACGTGAAAAATTGCCAGGATTTTGGAAATTCAATAAATAATTGATAAAAAAAATTGTTTTCGTTGAATCTCAACGTTTCAATCTTCAGACTCGTGTTTTCGTTGCATTTCATCGATGCAAACTTCAACATAATGTTTTGAATCATGTGCAAGACCCTGAGCGATATATCCAATAGAAATTATCGCTTCACGCTTCTTCTCTATTGTTACAAATGATCCAATCGTGTCTTTTTCCTTCTTTTCCGTTAGGAAACACACCGAATAACGGTAAATGGTTTTTTTATTCATAAAAGAATGTAACGGAGTGAAAGGCACGTAGTTTTTTCAAAGTTTCATCTCTGCTTACAACAAATACAAATGTCTACAGTTTCTCTGGTCCAATGGCGAGGGAAATCGAGAGACCAGGCAGCGGCAACGTCAAGTATTTAAAAAAAAACGCGTATAAATGTTTCTTCAATTGTAAAAATCGTTTCATTCTGTTCCTGCCATTCTGCGACAAACTAATCTTCGACATTTTGTATTCTTTGTTATTCGAGTGTTTCATTTCATCTCGTTCAGGCTAATTGGATTCTCAATTATCGAAGAGCAATAACTGCTAGAAATCGTGAGCCTCAATTAACTTTTTTCATATTAATGAATTTATTTTGCAACAGAGAATTACGATTTTCTTTTTTATTGCAAATACTTTATTTTCCTGCACGGAGAGAAATGCGGGGAAATTTATATCACAAATTACTATCCTCCATAGTTTTCTGGTGACAGTTTCGTATGCTCTGAGAAATTTGAGCAAAAACATAGTAATTTTTCATCTAAAATTGGGCGAAAAATGTCAAATTTCCGCTATTTCCGATAGCATTTTAATAAAAATTACTATGTTTTTGCTCAAATTTCTCAGAGGGTACGACACTGTCACCAGAAAACTATGGTGATATAAATTTCCCGGCATTTCTCTCCGTGTGTCCACTGCAGCATCTTTTGGTAAAAAAGAAAACCAAAAGTTTAAACAAATTTTGACTTAAAAAGAAGAAAAAAGAAATTGGTACATCAAACAAATTTGCAGTCAATATCCGAAAAAGTCTGAACTTCGAAAGCACGAAAAATTAATTTTTTCAGCCCCGAAAAATAAAATGAGCAAATTCGAAATGAAATATCTGAAGAATTTACGTGTAGGAAAAGTTATAATTGCATGGAATCGAAGTGCAAATAACAACGTGATGAAATTCAGGTATAATTATTGATACCCTTTTTTTTAATTATATTTATTCAGGTAATTAAAATCCTCGTGATCAACTTTTTTCGAACGTAAATCCGACGAGGTTCCTCGTATTCTTCGATAGCTAAGAGAACGATCGTATTTGGTCGTCATTCGATGATAAGAACTCATGAAATTATGAAATTTTCCAAAAAAATGGAAAATTAAAAGTTTTTGATACAGAAATTTGGCTTCGGGGTCATTACGACGCTGTGCAACTGTTGTCATTTATTATTCTTTCTCGTTAGGAAGGAATGAGGAAATATTCGAAACGGAGTGACAACAACGAGCGTTCTAAAACATGAAATTCTGCGAGTAAAGAATTATTGGATCGCTAGGGCCGATGGTAACACGATCTTTCGAAAACCCGGAGGGCGGGTCCGATCGATCTTCGTATATGGTATATATTTCGTTATGAAAATTGCACCTCCAGCATTTTTACTCAGTTACAAGTGAATTTTTAGTCAATTCCATGAAAAAATCATGAGCGCTTACAATTTTGCTTCAGTTTTTCGAAGCGGACGATAAAGATGATTAAACTCTCGAAATTTCGTGCTAAAATCAACGGAGAGAAAAAAAAAGCATTTCGAGTTTCGACGCGAGTACACACGAAGGAAACGTTCGGGGCGCCGCACGTCGGTCGACAGAGACACTAGCGTCTTACGGGACTCGTTCCATCATATTATTAATTCCATCAACGATCGCGTCCGTTCGCAAGGGGAAGCCATAGCGTAATATTGAATAAATAGGAAGAAAAACAAGCTCCCGTTCTCGTGTCAAAAGTAATTTTCCATTATTAAAAATGCATGTGGACGAATTCCACAGTCCGCTTGGCCCAACTAATTTCCTCTCTCCATCTGTCAAGTTCGCAACGGAACACTCAACACAGCCCGGAACGCAAAGTTAACGGTATAGTTTTTATCAAGGCGTTTTTCAACTCGAAAGAATGATGAATTAGCGAAAACTCAAGTCGAGCACGCGTAAAGTCTCTTTATCGAAAAAGCAGTCGTAATTTTCTCCACACGAAGTAAACGGGGGGAGGGGCCGAGGGGAAGAACGCGGGAGTTTCGCGTACTTATCGAGACTTCTGGATGACGAAGAGTAGAAAAATTTCGTGCTGCAATTGTTTTTTGTAATAATATTTTCGAGATTCGTCTGGAGAAGAAAATAAAGGGAATGAATCGATGGAATGGAGAGGATTTTGGGGTCGCGAAAAATCGAGAAGAGCCCACTCCATAAATTTGCTTTCTCCGTCTTTCCCTCTTCCCCTGATCGCGAATGGTTCGATCCACGAGCCTCGACAACCAATGACGACAGCTGTACAAAACTTGGTTATTCGGAATTGAATGTTACCCCTTTCTCTTGGTAAATCTCTCGCCGCAGCATGCTCCCATTGGGAAATAATCGCGAAAGGCAGGATTCCGAGGAAACGAAAGGTTTTTTCCGACAGTTTTTTTTTTCTCATAAACTTGAATGTCTTACCCGAAAAATTCTTCGAGGGGAGTAATCGAGGCGGATTCACCACCGTAGTACTTGTTGCGATCGACATGCAAAACTTTCTTTCCGCTGACCGAAAGCATGCCAGATAAGATGCACTCCTTGAGACCCGTGCCCAACACTATCGCGTCATATTCTTCATCCATCCTGCTTCCGTTAGTACGCTATCTTTGCCGAGATGAACCAGAAAAAACTTCAACTTTTTCGATATTTCACTACTCCCGTATCTCACGATTAATCTCCACGAATCCTCGAATGGAATCGCAAACTTTGAAAGATTCTTCAAGGCGTTTTGTTGTTGTTGCTTTTGCGGTTAAAATGGAAAAGAATCGATATCGATAAGTGGCTAACCCGCGAATGCCAACTCGCACCTCGCACTACTATTATGCCGGAACGGAAGACTCCGCGACTCCGCCGCTTCTGCTACGTCAATTCGCTCTCCCCTTCGCCCTCCTCGACCCCGCTCGGGTGTCGAGCATGGCTCGTGGCGCCAGCTGTACGCTCGAGCGCGAACTAAAATAACGGCGGCAGCAGGCGAAACAATAGCGTGGCGTTGATTCGGACAAAAATAATGTCCGCACCTTTTCCCCAGTTTCTTTCGCCGCTGGTCCACTTACAATTCATTGAGTAGCTTTTCTCATTTTCAAAGCCTGAACATGTTTTTCGCCGCCACGTCGAAAACTACTCGGTCGGTACATCGCACGGCGTTGGGGCGATTTTCATGAATTTGTGCTCGCGACCTTCTAAATAATAAATATCTCTGTTTGCACTCCAAGTTTGCATCAATGAAGAAAGTCTTCTAAACAATTCGATTGTCATTTCATTTAGTAGGAACGAACTCATGCAAAGTGACGTTCAAAGTTTTGTGTCAAGAAACATGTCAAAATATCGACACAAGGTAAGCTTCCGGTGGCGACACATTACCCAACCTTGCAACGAATGTTTTTAGTTCATGCTTATCACTATATGAATTGCTCATCCATATTAATTCATCGTGATTATTCATAAATGGAAAACGGAGTAATAAATCACTCTAATTCTATTTTCTCAACAATTAGGAAAACTTTTGTGCCATTTATTATTCTCGCGTCTTTTAAAAGAAGAAACACGAAACATTTCGAACCACGCGTAATAACTGTTACCATCAGAGTAAAAAAACCGTAACATTTTTGTATCATTCACTATAACGCTGAGGGTTAAAAAAACAACTGGATCTTGCGTATTTCAACGATTTAAAGAAAAAGACGTACGTTTTTTGTTGTTGTAATGACAATATTGTCATCGCGACACGACAGCAATGTTTCTTTTGTTATTTCACTAAAAGTAAGAATGAAAAGATCGCTGGTTGGTAGACGTGTTTTCCATGAAACACAGTGGCGCTGTTGAGCAAGGAGCGTTAAATTTTGCCCAGCTGTGCGGAATAGGACGACGATGGGGGAATATATGACGACGGCGGAGCGAGCTACGCGAGCAGCGAGCTTCGCCTGGCAAACGTCAGTAGCTCCGTGAGCACTCAGCCAGTCAAGTTGTTACGGTTAATTGAAACGGACGTGGGCGGTTAGCGTCGTGAAAGATCGTTCTCTATAGAAACGCATAGAGTCTACACGTATAAACACGTTGTATATATATTCGTTTACAACTATATACACACACATGTATTTCATAAGATCCCTTAGAACAGGGGCTCGGGATATAGAGACGAGAAAGCCGCGCGGTATCTCGTAGCAACGTAATGTAGAGCGACGCTTTATCGTGCATATTTACAAATTTGATAAAAAAATCTTTCGTACGCATATATTTCGTGATTTTTCGACTATAAATAAAAACCGAATGAAATATTGTCGATTTTTTGTAAACGAAAAACATTGGAATGTAAATATTATAAAAATGTGGAATAAAGGATTCTTGAGAGAAAAGTAAAAGGGTCGTCGTGCGGTGTTGGTGTATTATTATAAGTGTACGAGAAACTGGGCCGTGGGCTTGAAGGAAGTTAAAACCGCTACGATTTGCCGATACCATTGTCGGATATTAACATACAAACGCGTTACAGTTATCTCAAGTTTTTCCTCACAATAATAACAATAATAATGACAATAAGATAATAAAAAACGTGCGATACGATCGAAGTGTAAACTTGTGTGAAACGAGAGTTGTTTTTGTTCATCGTCGAGTGTCATTCCAAGGACGAATACACACTTTTCTGCTCGCAAGATTTTTCCAAATGCTAATCAACGAAGGAGGCATTTTAATTCTCCGAAATGTGAGACGCCCGAGCGGGAAAGCAACTTTCGGAGGCTGTGCGTGAGGCTAACGAGCCGGGAGAGGACAGTGACACTGTTGGTTCGCACGAGGGTTAAACAGGGCCACGTGGACGCGACGAATAGCCCGGAAAAATGTAAGTTGCCTTTTTTTTTATTGTTTTTTTCCTGATTACATTCCTTACCGAGGCTCCAACAGCTGTGCCTCATTTTCAATCGTTCAATATCTTTCCGAAACATACATTTCGCAAAAGAATAATATTTTTATTTCCATTCAAAAGTCGCGGACGAATTATCATTCGTTTGCGTGCACGCTCGACTTTTCTTCTCAGTCGGACATTCACGAAATATTAATCAAATCGATTATCGCGAAGCAATCTGATTTTTTTACGATCGATTCGGAAAGATTTGTAATTCCAAGAAAAATACACAAGTTACACGCTGTCGTCTCCGCGCGCCTGAGAAGCAGGAGGCGTAACTCTTATTTTCCTCGAAATGACGATTCCCGCCGCGATGTCCAAGAGAAAAACTAGTATTTCCTTTGTTGGTTATTTCTCCCGCACTCGCGCGCAACTGCCAGGTCGCCGCGATGTTACTATACGATAGAAAATTTGAATGTGTACGATTTTGCCGATAAAGCAGAGACAGAGAAAAAATAATGAAGAATCTTTTCGTCTCCGAACAAGTCGCGGACGTCAGTACGTCAGCATGTGGAACGAAATCCTGTCAGACGCGAATATAACTGCGTTATAAAAGTAACGGGAATCGGTCGCGAATTAAAGATCCACGCAGAGGACGCGCGGTACATTTCAGGAAATTCACTACACATTCGCGTAAAAATCTCTGGAATTCTTGTTCAGAAGGCACAAGGCTTTTGAAACAAAAGGTTTTGACGTCGTCGAAATAATGCTGTGGAGATTGTTAAGCTTCTGAGTCATTTATTTTCGAGCCAAGTTTCGCCTGGAATTTCGAACGTTTAGCTTTTTCATTATGTGACGTTCGCTTTTTGTGTTGTTTTTATTCTTTTTTCGTTTTTCACGCAAACTGCTCCAAGAGCGTAGCCATTTTGTGGCAAGCATATAATGATGAATGAGTGCATAACATAAGAAACTATATATGCGTTATTGCCACGGTCTATTTAAAGTTTCTCAAGATCTCTTGTGTGTAGAGTCGAGGCAAAAATTACGTCACGTGCGCAACGCACCCGATGCGTTACGTATGTGCGTGTGTGTCCCCCGACTAGTTCCATCGTAGGGTGAGGTTGACGTTTACAAAATAGACGAGAAAGTCTCTCCGAAACGTAAACAATATTTTGTTCTTATATTAATTCGTGCCGCGGCCTTTCGCTAACAATTTTTATTCCTTTTTCACTCATTCACGAAAAGTTCGTCTCTCATGAATGAGGCAAAGAGACAAATCATTTGAGAAGTATAGAAACGAGACGCAGAAACTTGACAAAAGAAAAAAACATCGTACTTGCCGAAAATTCCAAGACAGCATACGATTTTGTCGACCTTTTTCTCTTGCGTGTACCGTTAAATGAGAGACTGGGCAGTAAGGTCGAATGATAAATGTATTCGGTCCGAGACGGTCAATCGAAGAATGTTGCGCGATGAATGAGCAGTCGAGGCTCAATTTTTGCCGAGCCCCGGGGTGTCTGGAAACGCTGTGATTTAAGACTCAGAGAACGAACGTGCACTGGACCTAAAATTTTGTTTTAAATTTTCGATATTTTGTTGAATACGGTGAAGTAAATATTTATCGATAATTGCAAAATTTTCGTTGTTTTGGTTTCTAACGGAGTTGTCAGCGAAATTTATGGGTGGAACGACAAAACTTGCTTCCAAAGAGACTTGCTAAAATATTTCTTGCTGCGATGACACAATTTTAGGGATTATTTGAAAAAACGTTTAGTCTCACGTATCGAACAGGACATCGATCTTTCTCAACAAAATTTTGTTTTCAGTTTGATGAAAAATTCGCAAATGTATCCGAGTTTGCAACGTTGGACAGCGGCGGAAAATTATCAATGTTCCTCGCACTAATCTCTGCATTTTCGTACTCGTCGAAAAACGTAGTCGACACGATATTTTAGACTTGATTAGGGGAAAAAACTATATTTCGTCGTGAATTCCAACGATGCCAACTTTAGCACGAAAAGTTTTCGAGTGCATGGCTTCCCGATTCGTCCCTCCAATCCGCCGTGTTATTAAATATTATTAAGATACGTATGGATTCGTAATGTCGGCTAATCTGTTGCTTCGCTATATATAGCAATGCCATGGGGAGCATCGATGCTGAGTTTGCCGCTCCCACTGTTTATTTTACTTATTACGAGATTTTTTACGCCCTCATCGGATTGGCAATCGATATTTCGTTACATGATTGTAAATACAGTCGATTAAACTATTTTTTGACGACTCTGAAATTTGCAACGTTGATATTAAACGAAAAATATTTGATCTGTCAATTATTTATTGAATTTTGAAAATTCTCGCAATTTGTCGTGTCGATTGAGTTTCTGGGTGGCAAGGGAGGATCATTTTATTCTCCAGACCAAATGTTGAATAACAATTGAGAGTTCTGTTCAAGAAAAAACAGAATTTCGTTGCATTCCAACGATGCAAACTTCAGCATCATATTTTTACGATGTTGAAAATTCCATCGTTGTTTTTTCTTAAGCAAAGCTGATAATTGTTATTAAATTTGGTCTGGACAATAAAACAACGAGACCTAAAAAATCCGATTGACATAACAAATTTCCAGCGTTTTCGAAATTCAATAAATAATCAAATCCAATAGAAAAAATAGTGTTGAATCTTAACGTTCCAAACTCTAGACTCACAATGTGCGATGATTCCCCTTAATTGTCGATCAAAGTGCCACCGAGCTTCGAGCATTTGGTCGCTATTTTTTATTAAGAATCCGTACAGTTATGAGAAAAAACAGTTATTTAGTGATTATGTGCGTTTGATAATTGTGTGTGTGTGTGTGTTATGCAGCTACACGGAGAGAAATGCGGGGAAATTTATATCACAAATTACTATGCTCCATAGTTTTCTGGTGACAGTTTCGTACGCTCTGAGAAATTTGAGCAAAAACATGGTAATTTTGTCATCTGAAATTGGGCGAAAAATGTCAAATTTCCGCTATTTCCGATAGAATTTTAATAAAAATTACTACACTGAATAAAAAATTTTGTTAAAATTCGTCGATATTTTGTTGAATACGGTTAACTAAATATTTTATGATAATTTCAAAATTTTCGTTGTTTTCGCAGTATATTTGATTTCTAATGGAATTGTCAGCTAAATTTACGGCTGGAGCGACTAAAATTTGCGTCCGATGAGACTTTCTAGAATATTTCTTGCTGCGACGACACAATTTTTGGGTTTATTCAAAAAAACGTTTAGTCGAACGTATCGAACAAAATATCGATTTTTTCCAACAAATTTTTTTTATCAGTGTGTGTTTTTGCTAAAATTTCTCACAGGGTACGACACTGTCACCAGAAAACTATGGTGGCATAGTAATGTGTGATATAAATTTCCCGGCATTTCTTTCCGTGTATATGTATGAGCAGGCAATTGATACAAACGATAGGTCAATTATGTATCATGCACCGCTTGCCAAAGTCAGACACTATAATGAACGTGCATATATTCGTGTCTCGGTAGTATGAATAAATGAACCTCGAGTGAATTCATTCGCAAGCGAATCTACAATAGCCTGTAAAAACTTGACACGTGTTCAAACGTTCAATGTCGCGGAAATCTGATCGTCGATGTGACTCTCGCTCGCTATACTCCGACACATCAACATTTACTCCTTTATATTCTCGTGTTCTATTGATGCACTTACTTCATATTTTATAAGATAAATATACAGACACGAGGAGCGCGAATTATGACCTATTTTTGCGACTCGATTGATTGGACAAAGTTGTGAAAGTACGATCACAGGACACTCGTGTACTTCCTTGTCTGATGCGTACTCTCATTTCTCGCATTCGCAAAATAAACACTCGCTGAAAATTCTTTCTATAGCATAAACGAAAGAAAAAAGTATCACATGCAAACGTTCGATTAGCTCGAAAACGTTATTTTGGGATATTGAGCAAAAAAAAAACAATCGGGTAGGGCTTGACACGTTTTTGTCATTTTCGTTAAATAAGTGCAACGGATCATTTTTTAAAATCGTTACATCGGTTTTTATCATGAGCCTGAAGCTCGCAACGTTGGGCTCCAACGAAAAATCCGTTTTTCTATCAATTGTTTGTTCAATTTTAAAAACCAGAACAATTTTCTCAATGATTTTCTCTTTGGACTCTGAACAAATATCATTTTATTGTCCCGACCAAATATTCAATGGGAATCTTGAGATTTGCCCAAGAAAAAAAAGGAATTTCGTTGCATTCCAACGATGGAGACTTCAAGATCGTTTCTTATCGTCTTATCATTTTTGATGATACGTCGAAGTGAGTGAATGAGTCAATGAAATGTGTGTTTCGTTTTTTTCAATTCTCGTTGATCGTTTTACCCCGTTTCATTAGCTTTTTCGTAGTAAGCAAAATCGTGATGCGTTACGATGTGGACATTTTTCAAGGAGTCTACTGACCTTTGAATGACTAACGTTTTCGTTGGACTGAAAAGAAAATTTCGTTGGAAAAGATTGGATACGTTCGACTAAACGTTTTTTTGAATAATCCCAAAAATGTTTGCAGCAAAAAATATTTTAGAATGTCTCTTCGAAAAGCTAAGTATTGTTATTCCAATCGTAAATTTTTCTGACAGTTGCGTTAGAAATAAAAAATCTTGTCGAAATAACGAGAATTTTGAAACTGAATTTTGAGTGAATTTCATTTTCAGTCTATGAGTGGGACAGGCAAATTGATGATGCTGAAGTTTGCAACTTTTATTGACGATTCGTTGAATTGTTAATATCATCGGAATTTTTCGAATCGATTTGCTTTGCGCGTTGGAAAAACCGATCGTTTCATTATCATAATTTCTCCTTTCGAATAATTATCTTTGCCAAATTGATACATTCATCGAAGTTAAGGGATTTTTTTCAAAAAAGTTAAGGTAAATTTAGAAACAATAATAAATGAGAGAAAAAAATGTTGAGCCTTTTTTCGCAAAAGCCGCGATTGTGAATATTTACCGAAGTTATCCCCGTTCAATTTTGTTGCTGACGTTCGAGTATCGATCTGCTTTTTTATTTCGTGTAGCGAGACATCTTTTCGTTGCTAGCGTTTTTTTTTTTCAACGAGCTCTCGTTCCGTATTCTTTGTTTCTTTATCTCCCTCCTTGCCCTGAACTCTCAACTCTTGGCAATACCCGCATTACCGCAGGGCACACACGCGAGGGACGCGTTGATGAAAGCCAATCTATGAAACATTTATTACACATTCAGATAGAGGGAGATAGGTACATTTAGAGATGTCACGCAGCACACGAGCGACAAACGTGCTCGACACGATTAGCCTTTCAGTAATTCAGCCGCTTGACAATCGGGTCTCTGCGATTTATAATTGTGCTTTCAAACATTCTCGTGAAAATTCATGAGCCTGAAGTTTGCATCGACGCAATGCCACGAGATGAAAAAAAAAATTAAAAAATGATTGTGCACTTTTTTGTTTGACAAATCGATTGGTAAGATTTAAAAAAGGTAAGGAAACAACTGAGGAAAAAAATTCGTTCCGGAACAACCCTGTCCAGGGGGTTGAATTTTTTTTTTTCATTTCGTGGCATTGCGTCGATGCAAACTTCGGGCTCATGAAAATTCACTTTTTACCGATAGCGAGAAAATCTCGAAACACTCAGCATCTCCGGAGTCTTTTGGTAGCGTCCGCGATGTTTCTCCAAAAAATCCATTTCGATCGAGCCACAAATTAGCTTTATTTATTTTTATAAATTTATTTTTAGCCGTTGCCTTGTAGGTTTTGTTTGGTCAATTTCAAGCGACTTTCTGGACTGACATTCCAGCGCAACCTTTATTCTTTTTGTTCCGCAGGTTTAGTCAATATTTCGTACATTTTTTTTGTTCACCCTTAATTCTCTCTTCGTTGACAAATAACTCGCAGACACGGATGTGTATCTGTGTGCGTGAACGTGTACACCCGTTCCGATATTAAAACCAAGTTCGTGACTTTTTTTCGTTATCATCCCTTGACATTCAGAATAAGGGGGGAGGCCGCGTTGATGTTGAAAGCGCAGGGAAGAAATATATGCACATACGCGAGGCGCGTAGAGTACTCGTAATTTTCAAGGACCCACACGTGGCGTAGGAGGCGTTAATAATGTAAGTGTCACATACGTTAAAATATCCAGCGACGTTAAAGTTTGCACGGTAAAGTTTAGCGCTTGCTCAACTACCTGATACGCGATCCCATTAAAAATTTCTTCATTTCTTTGCCGCATTTGCTACGACAATTGGCAAGTGCATATCCGCGGCTTCTCCTCCACACACAACCAACATTATCTTTTTATTTCTCCGAGGTCGGAAAAACTTTTGGTTAATAATTCATGCAGAATGTTGAGGCACAAAGCACAACTGTCGATGCGATTTTCAGAATTATTGCAGTTTTTATTCGAAGCGTTAATGTTAATCGATGCGAACGCTATGAGTGCAAAGTCGGTGCGTGACCTCAACTCGTCACCGGACATAGAAAAAAAAGCGGGAATCTTTACTATTATGGTGAGTCGGGGTGAGTTTATTAAAGTCGGAAAACAATTGCACTGATAAAAAAATTTTGTTGGAAAAAATCGATATTTTGTTCGATACGTTCGACTAAACGTTTTTTTGAATAAACCCAAAAATTGTGTCGTCGCAGCAAGAAATATTCTAGAAAGTCTCATCGGACGCAAATTTTAGTCGTTCCAACCGTAAATTTAGCTGACAATTCCATTAGAAACCAAATATACCGCGAAAACAACGAAAATTTTGAAATTATCAAAAAATATTTAGTTTACCGTATTCAACAAAATATCGACGAATTTTAACAACATTTTTTTTTCAGTCTGTAACTCGAAGGAAACACGATCGCCCGAAAAGGGTCGCTGTGGGTTGGGCTCTACGGAGTCTAACAGGAAAAGGAGGAAAAGTGCCGATGGATTGAGACGATGAGATCGCCAAAAATTATCTGTTTATCAAAATAAATAAAAAAATACAAAAATAAAATCCTGTACCGCAATTTACTGGTCGGATTCAACTCCCGATAATACTCTGCGACTTTCCAAACGATTTACAATTTTTGCAGATATGCAGCGATGTTGAATGACGTTGAAGTTTGCATCGTTGGAATGCAACGGAATCCATTGTTTTATTGAATTTTTTCTTAGAAACAGCGTGAAAAATTAACACGCAGTGTCCGTTTTGAAAACTATTTGCGAATGAAAAACTGAATCGTCAAAGAAAAAATGTGGCAATTTCAAAAATCCAAAAAATTGTGAGTGGATAAAATATTCTCCGTTGGACTCGAACGATGCAAGCTTCGAAATTAGTGATATAAAAAGAAGGAACAAAATTTCCCTGTCGTTTGGGAACATCGATGTGAAAGTTTAACAAGGACGTAGCGAAAGAAACAAATCGGAGACTCCGGTTCGATTTATCCTCAATTAAAAAAGTCAATAACGCGAATTCATCGCGATAATAATTTTTCCTTTGTCTTTCATCGCACATAAGAAAGTTGTCTAACTTATGGACCGTTATACACGTAGACTCCTCAGCAGGTTATAGGTACGTGGCGTTGAAATTTTTATTGCGTAAAGTTAACCATTATGCGGAAATAATGCGTTGCACAATATTGAACCACACGGAGAGAAATGCCGGGAAATTTATATCACATATTACTATGCTACCATAGTTTTCTGGTGACAGTTTCGTCCCTCTAAGAAATTTTAGCAAAAACATAGTAATCTTTATTCAAATTCTATCGGAAATAGCGGAAATTTGACATTTTTCGCCCAATTTTAGATGAAAAATTACTATGTTTTTGCTAAAATTTCTTAGAGCGTACGAAACTGTCACCACAAAACTATGGAGCATAGTAATTTTTGATATAAATTTCCCCGCATTTCTTTCCGTGCATTATTCTGTGGGACAAAAGCCCACACGGAAAAAAGCTTAATAAAATTGCGTATAAAAAAGTAAACGCTCCGGTCGAAGAACATGGTGAATTTTCATTGTTTTACAATGTACTTTTCCAAAGTGCAGTGCCTTACGCACAGTGTTGTGCTATAAATAGTTTAGTCAAGCAAAAGATAACATTCGCGGAACTACGTGAATCATTATATTATCAGCGACCGGTTATCGATCGCTCGTCCATTCGCTTATTATTACGATCCTTCTCCACACATGACGTTAGCAATCGTAAGTTAGGGTGTCTATTGGAGCCACTAATGACTTTCCTTCGGTCCAGTTTCGTTAAAAATAAGAAAAAACAAAAAAAGAAAAACAACAACATATTTTCATTTATTTTTCTATTTTTCTCGCTACAACATCGTGTGCGTTCGATTTTCTGAACTGGTTCTGCGTCGATCGATGGAACAGGCTTACAAATTGCTCGACAATTATTTAATAAACAAGTCATGTTTGTTGCTATAACTACACCCACGCAGTTTATAATTTATTTTGGCACTTGGCCCCCCTCTTTTCAATTCGCGGCTTGAGCTATCTTGACATTAACTCATGCCTGGAAAATTATCTTAACCATATATACAGATCTAATCTCATATTTTATCGGGTTATCGTTCTTTCGGGCTGAAATAATTCGGCGGTCAAAATAATCGGTTCGGTTCGATTCAGTTCGTTCAGTAATATAAAAAATGTGTCATTTTTTTATACAACCAAAAATAAAAATATTCATATCTGCAAAACGTAATAAGGCACAGAGTCGCAATCGAGAGATAAACAAAAAAAAACGAAAAATACTCGAAACTTGAACAACTTCCAAAACGTTGTAATTATCGAGTTATTACTTTTCTAACATTTTCGAAAACAGTTGGAAACGCGGGCTGTAAAGAGTCTTGGAGCGACTCGCTTTTTGACTTGTCTCCAAGTCGCTATACCGCGACTCTAGATTTCAAGTTGTATTCATAAGAATCCTTCAAATTTAAATAACATCGCAGTCACAATGAGGCGCGTAGTCCCTCTTGTTACGTGTCGAAAAATTCCTTTTTTCCGGGCGGTCAAAATATTTTTGAGATTACTCGACGAGGCAGCAGATCCGATGAGCCTGAAGTTTGCACCGTTGGGTCCCAACGAAAAATTCTTTTTTCTATAAATTATTTGTTCAATTTAAAAAACCAGAACAATTTTCGTATCGATTTTGTCTTTGGACCCTGAAAAAAATTCGTTTTATTGTCCTGACCAAATATTCGATGAGAATCTTGAGATTTGTTCAAGAGAAAAGGGAATTTCGTTGCATTGCAACGATGCAAACTTCAACATCATGCAGATCCGTTCTCTTTGCGGAAAGAATTTTCCCTCATGGAATTGAGTCTTTTGGATCGATTTTTTCTGCTCATTAACGCTCCATTCTATTCATTCTCAAAATTCATCTCAACGTTGAAACTGATCCGATTGACTTGTCATCGAACAGGTTGTTTTTTCACTTTTTTAGTGCAGCGATAATCATCGTGTCACAATAAAGAGTGTTCACGTGTCCGGCTGATTTCACAGCATGTTTGGCAAGTCTTTTGTGAGAAATTTTAAGTTACCACTCAGCTGCACGAATGCGACGATATTGAGTAAACTTTTTCCCAATAAATTCTCAACTAAAAATGTTCATTTACTTCTGGTTTCGTATCGAGGGAAACTTTATGCTGGTGCCAAAGGACTCTGAAGTTTTAAACGTTGAGATTCAACGAAAATTATTTTTTCCATCAATTATTTATTGAATTTCGAAAATCCTGACGATTTTTCATGTCGATCAAATTTTTAGGTCGCACGAAAGGCTCGTTTTATTGTCCAGACCAAATTTATTAATAATTATCAGCTTTTCTGAAGAAAAAACAGAATTTCGTTGCTTTCCAACGATGGAATCTTCAACATCCTGATATGCTGATACGTTTTTCTATTATCACTGAGACTCTTCAGTGTCTCGGGTTTTCTAACGAGTATCGGTCTCGATATCTCGTTCTCAAAACTTGATGTTACGTGTTGGCCTGGTGTTGGAAGAACCTGCTCATACGTGTACGAAATGTTACGATATCCCACGTTTTCCAGTGTTTGTTTTTAGTCATTTCATCACGGTCTTTGAGTTCGCAGTCGTTGTTTCCTTTTTTCTCGGTTTTTTTTGTCCATATCGCAATGGCCTCTAAATTCGATCGTTTCCGTAGTTTCAAGAATATTTCTATCAACTTTTCAATACATCGACTGATTAGAGACGGCTTTCCGACTCCAGTCTCTTTCGAACGTTTGACATGTTGACTTGAGTATTTTTTAAAGATTAAGTAGCGAAGGAATATTGACAGTCACATTGTTGTATTGTTGGTAATTGTTATCTCCGGTAAGGAATGAACTTTGCGGTTTGTCGACGTAGCAATTTGTTTCGGTTGATTTGTATCCCACAAATATTTCTCGCGAAAAAAAGCTCCGACGTTTTCGTAATTCTCAAGTGCAGGGAAAGATTGTCTCTGGAACATTTGGTTTTGACATGGAAGCGGCCGTAGTAATAAGCAAAAATTTATTTCGTCGATTACGTGAGCTCGTGTTGCAGTTGGATCGTTGCCAAATAATTGTGGCAAGATGAGTGTTCCTGCAATCGATCACGTGGGAACGTGAAGCAGGGATCCGACGTGCAAAAAAGATTCGATCGTTTGGTGCAATTGCTCCGAGAACCCACGTGCTTGAAAAAGCTCTCGACAAAAAGCATCTTTTAATAACATTAGGTTCGAAAATTCATGGAAAAATATGTTCGCAAACGTATGACCGTATACGTGTGAAGAGTTAATATCATTTTTGGGAACGAGAAGTCATGGCGCCTCCTCTCCGTACGCTGTCGTTTATCGAATTTCCGACCCTGATGCATTCATTTCCGGTCACCATTATTTCCCTCATATGAATTTCATGACTGAGTAGGAGGTTACGGGTTTGAATATTCAACGATGACGTTTAGGCAACGGTGAGAGATTGGTATTTTGAAAAATGTCCTTCCGCTTTCGTTATCGGATCCATTAAAAGCTACACTCGCGTCTTATCTCCGTCCCGTTCTTTTCGCTGTTTCCCAATGTTTTTCGCCTTTTTCATTCCCTTGCGTATACATTGTTATAAAGTTTGAATCGTTGAATCGCAACGGAAATCAATTTTTCTCCGTTTCGTTAAGCCGCACAGTCGCGGGGGCGTAGCAGTCTCGTTACGATAATTTGGGAATTTTTGTTGCGGGGTTTGGACAAAAGTAACGAGTCAAATAACGATGCAAACTTCGTTGCGAGTCGTTGCATTGCGATCGACAATTTGTTCAGTCGCGATGGATAATATTGATGGAAAAAATACAATGACAGTTAAAAAATGTTTCTCTGTCTGCTTTTTACGCCCGCTGAACTTTTCTCGCGATGACTTGTTTTGTCAGGAACAGAAGCAACGCGATATCAGAATCGTGATAAGTTGCTTTAGCGACGACCAAGATTCGTAATCTGAATACCGATATTTATGACGCTTATCAGGTTAAAAATGGTCAGATAATTTGCTGGTATCAGTTGATTTGCGTTTTATTAATTCTTTTCATTCCTGGGGAATTATTCCGAGCGTGAATCTGCATTAGTGGAAATGACAAGTTTCTTCGTTGGATAGAAATTTCTAATGGAACGTTGAACGTTTTCGAAGGGGTGGAAATAAATCAAATCATTGGGAGCAGCTGTCGAGTGCGCGATGAGATTCTGGCACCTCTCCCTCTGGCAAGTGTGTCTCGTGTTTACGTAAAAATTTTTTTTTTTTTTTTTTTCTTTTTGTTACTTTGCAGAGAATTGGATTTCGCGGTGTGTTTGACACTGATCCTTCGATAGATCCAGGGGCTTGGAAGGGACAGAGACAAATTTGGCTCGGATTTCGATCGACGAGCCAAGAAAATCGGCTTTCAGAATTTTTTTTCCGCGACGTTTTTATCTCAACTCCTTTTTTTACGTCACGAAACGATTCGTCAAACGGTGTGATGGTTCGCCTCTGTACTTTCCGAGATTTTCGGCGATCCGAAAATTATTTATTACCTTTCCTCTGCTGGAGCAGCTGTCAAACAAACTTTCTTGGCCAGCTCACGTTTTGCTACAATACATTTAAATATTTGCTATATATATCGTATCGTATTACACAAACAATCTGCACTAATGGACGAATGTGCCAACTCGGCACTCACATATCACGACGATCGCGACACGCTAAGCTCCTTCTAGGACGAGCCTATACAGCTCGAGGGAAAAAAGTATTCAAATATAAAATGAAGTTTTGTTTGTCACAGAGAAATGTTTATCTTTTAGTTGAATATATTTCAGTCAATCTCCGCAACATTTCAGTACGTATTCGGGACGTATATGCTTACGTAATATTAATAAACTTTATGTCGATACACTGGGTCATTGTGACCCACAACCATATTCTGCGGCGTCAGTCATCCGTGACCAAAAATCTTTGAAAGAACAAATATAGCTTTTCAAAACACATGGAGAAAACAGTTTATTTATAGCGAAGAAATATCTTTTTTCGGTACTTTTATTCAAAATTTATTAACTGTTAAAAAAATTCATTAATTTTTACAAAAATTTATTAACTGTTACAAAATTCGTTTATAGTCAAAATAGCATTTTTTTACCACTACCTGTTATCACTAATTGTTACAAAATATTTATTTCGCTGTATCCAACTTTATAGCATTGGTAGCAGTTAACAAATTCTGGTACACATAAACACGGAGAGAAATGCCGGGAAATTTGTATCACACATTACTATGCTACCATAGTTTTCTGGTGACAGTGTCGTACCCTCTGAGAAATTTGAGCAAAAACATAGTAATTTTTATGAAAATTCTATCGGAAATAGCGGAAATTTGTCATTTTTCGCCCAATTATAGATGAAAAATTACTATGTTTTTGCTCAAATTTCTCAGAGCGTACGAAACTGTCACCAAAAAACTATGGAGGTTAGTAATTTGTGATATAAATTTCCCCGCATTTCTCTCCGTGAATAAATCGTTCCCTCAGTGCAGATTTCACGATTTTTCTATTCCGAAAATAAATCAATTTCGAGTGAATCCTTTTTTCATTTAAATTTCGTTATGGCACTTTTTCCGGAATAACAGAGTTCCCCATTTAACCTTCCGGGTCAAATTGACCCAGTGTATCAATAAGCTCGACACATTTGAGTCTTTTAACTAAGAACGTAGTCGAAAAAACACACCAAACTGCGAATCGGTGATAACGAGCGTCTTGCATCGATTTACTCAACAATTTTGTTACTTTTACACTTTGCATTTATTCGGCGATCAGTGCGTCGGTTCTCAACATGCCTGTCATGAAAGAACGTCACAATAATTCAAGGGAAACCTTTGTTGATTGTTGCCATTGAATTATTTACTATCTGCAACTATGAAGGTAGTGACTGCGTAAAAAATTCCCTGAAGTTTCGTCACTGCCGAATCCTTCGGAATATATTTTCTTGTCAGTCATTCGCTCGCATTGCCGAAGATTACATTTTTCTCTCTCTTCGCATTATCGTTTCCACGCAATAAACGAATACGCATATTGTACACGGAGAGAAATGCGGGGAAATTTATATCACATATTACTATGTCACCATAGTTTTCTGGTGACAGTTTCGTCCCTCTGAAAAATTTTAGCAAACACATAGTAATTTTTATTAAAATTCTATCGGAAATTTCGGAAATTTGACATTTTTCGCCCAATTTCAGATGAAAAATTACTATGTTTTTGCTAAAATTTCTCAGAGGGACGCAACTGTCACCAGAAAACTATGGAGCATAGTAATTTGTGATATAAATTTCCCCACATTTCTCTCCGTGTAGCGAATAGGAAATATGCAATCAACGAAACTTTGTTACATCGTGAACGTAATGTTTACTTATTGAATTGCACTTATTGGATCGTAGAACTGAAAAAAAAGGATTGGCGTGTAAACGGAAGTAGTACAAAAGTCGTGTCCCTGCTTCCGAAGCTCGCCGGTTTAACCACACACACTTTGTTACCGTTCGATAGCGAACTTCAACTTTGCATTTTACGGCACGCCACTCACCCGAACCCCAAGCGCCTTAACTTTTATAGCTCGTTCACGTTTTTTTTTTTTTATTCATGCGACTTGTGCATTATAACGTAAGACTGCGGTATATCGCACTCTGTCGCGACATGCCTTGATTCTTCCGTATTGGAATTCGTTTCAAGGTCACGCACGCCACAATAAATTCGTTATTTTCTCATTAATGTGTGTTGGATTTCAAATGAGTTCTCAAGGAGCCCTAATTCTGTTTTTCAGTGCATTATCATTCAAAAACCTCTACGCATCACGGTTAATATGATTTTGAAGTTTGCATCGTTTGAGAATGCAACGGAATTAATTAATTTATTCCAATTTTTCGAAACAGAGCCAAAAAAACTAAACGGCAGTGTCGGTCTGGTGACAATTTTTCAAAATAAAAAACTTGATGTTAAAGAAATATTGCGATGATTCCAAAAATGAAAGAAAAAAAATATATATATTCCGAATGGCGAGTAAATATTTTTCGTTGATCGTCGTTGATCGTCGGTTGATGAATTCCCGAACGACTTTGTTCACTTTGGACGATGGATATTTGGACAAAATTCATCGAAAAATATTGCGGAATCTCGCAAGAAATGAAATAATTGGGTTTCTAAATTTTTTATCGGGAGTAGAAAGACTTTCTGTCGTGACAGTTACATCGCGGAAACATATGTGTAATTTCTCGCACCTGACAAAATGTTAGTGACGGCGATTCGTCTCAGGGATTTATTATTATTTCGAAAAATTTGGAGAGAACGATTATTTTGATAAAAATAGTATCGATGAAACTTTACGCGGACAAGTTAATGTCGATAATTCATTGCGGGAGACTGTGGAAAATGAAAAATAACCGTTGTGTGGGGTCGATCGGATGACGAGCTTGAATACCAGGCAATCTTTACGACGCGGAATGTGAATTTTCGTGACAATATATATAAGAAAGTAAGTTCCTTCTATGAGCCTCGAACTTTGATTTTTTTATTCGACGAAAACTTTTATTTTCTTGTGTTAAAATTATTCAGAATCCAAGATCATCCTCCTTCGTTCTCACTGCGCAATGGCGACCCTTAAAGTTTTATTCTTTCCGCGGTGTGGTGGAAATTGATTTTTTCGCTTCAGTGAAAAAAATTTTTTGTTAAAATTCGTCGATATTTTGTTGAATACGGTCAACTAAATATTTTTTGATAATTTCATAATTTTCGTTGTTTTCGCAGTATATTTGGTTTCTAATGGAATTGTCAGCTAAATTTACGGATGGAGCGACTAAAATTTGCGTCCGGTGAGACTTTCTAGAATATTTCTTGCAGCGACGACACAATTTTTGGGTTTATTCAAAAAAACGTTTAGTCGAACGTATCGAACAAAATATCGATTTTTTCCAACAAATTTTTTTTATCAGTGTTGTAACGCTGATCGATCTCTCTCTCCGTATTGAAAGTAAAGAGGATTTTACTGTTTTTTTTTCGGACTTTTGCTGCTTTTTGTGGTATGATGGAATGATAGTTTGTAAAGTTATGGGGAACAAATTGACATTGAACGAAGGAAGAATGACGTATTGTCAAGCAATCGGCGACGGGAAGTCGCAGATAGCATCTGCTACTCGATAAGATCAACGCCATTAATTTGAGGAGCTGTGGGCGAAAAAATCGAGGCGATAATTAGTGAAAGTTAAGGTTCTCGGTGATCTATTCTGAACCATTAGTCAACTTGTTCTTCTCGGGTTCCCAAAGTCCCTTTTTTCACTGCAACGTCACGCACTTTTCCTCACTAACTTCCACGGTTGCCGTGAGTGACCTCTGGCCAGTACTTCTGCCTACAGCCGCGTAAGTCGCATTTATGGCGAGACGGGAAAGTCGGGGAAACTCAGTCTCGATGTCAGCGATTGTAACTTTGTTGAGTTTTCGACTGTTGCAATGCGATTAATAACTCGGAAAAAAGCGCCTCCTCCTAGAACGACTCTGAAGTTTGCAACGTTGGTATTAAACGAAAAATATTTGATCCATTAATTATTTATTGAATTTTGAAAATTGTGGCAATTTTTTGTCTCGATTTAGTTTTTAGGGAGCAAGGGAGGATCGTTTCATTGTTCAGACCAAATATTGAATGATAATTAAGAAATCTGTTCAAGAAAAAACAGAATTTCGTTGCATTTCAACGATGCAAACTTCAGCATCATGCTCTTAGCCAGAATCATTAATGTGCCGAACTCGCGCGTCATGGGCAGTACTCAACCATTCGCCTGCACGGAGAGAAATGCCGGGAAATTTATATCACATATTACTATGCTACCATAGTTTTCTGGTGACAGTGTCGTGCCCTCTGATAAATTTTAGCAAAAACATAGTAATTTTTATGAAAATTCTATCGGAAATAGCGGAAATTTGAAATTTTTCGCCCAATTTCAGATGAAAAATTACTATGTTTTTGCTCAAATTTCTCAGAGCGTACGAAACTGTCACCAGAAAACTATGGAGGATAGTAATTTGTGATATAAATTTCCCCGCATTTCTCTCCGTGTGGGAGAGCCGAGGCGAGAGTTCAACTTTTGGTAGATCGCCTTTGCCATGCACATGCACACCCACCACGCGTTCATCACACACGTGCGCCGAGCAAAACAAAATAAGCTGATGTGCGGAAACGGTTGAATGTTAAATGTATAACAAAGAAATGCAATTTCTCTGTTTGGCCAGATGTACAAGTATGTCGGAGAATGGCGTGCAAGCAGCGTGCGAGGAGGTCGAAAAGATGACATCTCTGTACTTGTTTCCGGGACCAACACCGCCACCTTTACCACCGCGATTAACGGGCCTGGTCGTTGGTGGAGGTCCCGTGAGTCTGGGTGTAGGTCCATGGGCGAAAGAAGGCCACGAGGAAGTCGCCGGGGTAGGCGAAGACGAGGATTCGACGGATCCGAACAAGAGACGACGTCCGCGTCCGGGCTTGCCGCGAACACATGCGAGGTCTGCCAGCCACGGTGGTGTCCTCGCGACATCATCGACAGGCTGGCAAACCAATCTCGGAAATTCATCCGTCGGCATAGCGACCTTTTCACCGCTACCAGGAATATCAACCATCACCGGAAGTGTCCGTCCCTCCGCCCTCAAAAAACCCGGACACCAACGAGCCTTCAGTCAAGGTCAAGTCGTCGATCTACAAGGCCAACAGCAATCCTACGGACACAGCAGGGTCGGATCGAAAACCGACTTTATTCTACCTCCTGGACATCGGGACGAACCACGACCGACGAGCAGCGGCAAAGTACCATCCTTTCGAGTACACTCGAGACAGGCTTCGAGGTAAGTTTTTTCTCTGTCCAAAAATCTCAAACAAATAGTCCCAATTTCGACCTTTCAATATCCACCTATTTCGTCATATCAAAGAGCCTTGAAAAGTTTTTTCTTTTTTCAATCAAAAGTAAGAGTTTACTCACTCGGCTGTTTCATTGATCTCTTATAGTTTCACGGAATTTTCAGCAAAATCGATTCAATCACGAGAAATTATAATTTTTCAAGGATCGCGGAATAAACTGTTTTTTTTTTCTTAATTTCGTATTTTACAAATTGTATTTCAACGAGTCTGTAATATTTTCGTTACAAAAAAAATTGCAATAACGGAGCTATGAGCATTCCAGTGCAAATCACAAAAGAAAAAGCTTTCGTAGTGACAACGATTTTGCACAGATTTGTCCGACAGTTATGAGAAGTAATCCATGAGATTCACACGACGCACACGTCAACAAATGTTGCAACAATTTTCCGAATTGTCAATCAGCCAAAAAGTTCCGTGGGGATGAAAATTATTCTCACTTTTCTTCAATAAACCAAAAACGTCTTTATGAAATTTCTCGTCCTTTGTTTCGAGACACTGCTGTTGATCGGTATTATCGACATTTTTACAATGTTTCTTCCAATTTTTTGAGGACTTGCACCAAAATATTTATTGCTTCGTTAATAAAATGGATTTTGTTGCGAAAAATTGATTGAAATTTCATCCATATGTATTTCATCGAGTCCAGAGATATTCGCGTCATTCGAAACCATTAATTTTACGCGAAAAATTGATAAACCCCAACGCTTAAACGTTTTTTGTTTTTTTTTTGTTTTTTTTGAATTTCTAAATAATAAGACAGAAAGTTTTTGCCTCCAGAGAGAAAAGTTAAATTAAGCTCCTGTTGAGAACGGGGTAATTGATAAAACAGGAGTAATTTTCATTAGAGCTGATCTATAAAGAGACAGTGTCCCGCATAATTAATTTATTTATTTTCCCTGCTGACGCGATTTTCTTCGCAGGTCCGAATCTATTTACACGATAAGGCGTAGCGTCGTACCACCATGGTGGCGTAGAGCGTGGGCACGATGTTTCGGTTCCTTGCCCGAGGAACCACGACTGAGGACCATTATTCCAAATCACCTCGTGCCACCGAAGACACCACCGAGTCGACATCCGAACGGTGTCAGAATAGATAATAGGTATAGATTTTTCCTTACCTCAATTTTTCTTGCTCCTACATTTCCGCTTCTTCCATCGTTGTTTTATTTTTCGATTATAATTAAAATCGATATTTTTCGAAACTCGACACGAAATTCTCCAAGTTTGGAATTTGCTTTTCGCCAGAAACCAGAACCTTTCGAAATTACGTGCTTGAATATTGAAAATATTCAAATTGAGACTTTGATTGTTTTCCGTCCGAAAATCGTGAGCAAAATTGCGAAAAAATGTACAAGTCTGTCTTCCTGCAGTTAACGTGTGAAAAAATCGAACGGCAAGATTCGTGCTCGGTACCGAGCGTGTGGTTATTAAACACACAATCCGATATTTATCGAGCCTTGACCTTTCTCTGAGTAATGAAGAAAAAATAAGGGAGCAAACGACGATAAATAATGCAAAATGAAGCAGCTCGTATAAAATACATGGAATTTTTTATACATTTTCGGGGTCCCTTGACAAACAAGCTGATGTATGATCGAAGTGATGAGATCGGTAGGAGGATCGAGCCAGGAAAGTGCTTCTTTTTCTTTCATTTTCCGTTGATTCAATATTTCAAACTTGTTTGACCAGCGTGATCGAAGTTCGATCGAAGTTCAACGCGACACGAAACGTATTCTTTGCTTCACCACGATTGAGTTTTCCCGAAGCTTGGAATTATTTAAACAACAATTTCAAAGTTTACGTAACGAATAAAAGTTGGTCGTGCATTGATTTTTTTCTCACTATTGATTCGCCAAAAAGTTTCTGCGAGAAGTTTTGTTTCTCAATTATTTATATTTTTTGTGGAAATGATGGGTTTTATTTCGTTTTTTAGGGTACGCACAACAAAATATACAACGCTTACCTTCTTGCCGCGCAATCTGCTCGAACAATTTCATCGCGTGGCCAATCTGTACTTCATATTTATCGTATTACTCAACTGGGTGCCTGCTATAAATGCGTTTGGCAAAGAGGTCGCGATGATTCCCGTTGCATTCGTTCTGGGTGTAACAGCGCTCAAAGATTTCTTTGAGGATCGAAGACGACTTGCCAGCGATCGTCGCGTCAACAATTCCACTTGCCGCGTCTACGTGAGGTGAGTTTTTTTTTCTTACCAATACATCGTTTACAAAAAAATGGATTAATGATTCTAAAAGAAAAAGAAAATGGTGTAAAAAATAAAAAACTCCATGCGCCAATAACTTGATGCTGTTAATTCGTTTATTCGAAAATCTATTAATTTTCATAACCGACGGGCTAATTGGCTCAGAAAAATGACAATTATCAAACGCACTCTGAGCCAGTGATTTTTTTGTTTTTCTAATTATAACAATTCAAAGCTTTCCTCATTAGTGTCGTTGTAGGAATAAAAAAAATGAAAACTCAGTTATTACTGGCAAAGGCCTCGAGACGAAATACCAGAACTGCTACGAACAAGTGAATAGAAAATTCTTATCAGATTAGTTCGGGTGTCAATGGACGAAATTACAAGTTGGAAGAGAGACAGACAGGTAGGCGCTTAGCACAGCAACGAAGAGAAAGAAACAATCGATTGTACACATAATCTATGCTGTATGTGTCCCCCGAGGGTGAGAAATCGAGGTCAGTGTCGCTCGTACGCATTAAATGTGTGTCTGTTGGTCGATTATGCATGTGTGATAAAAAGCCATCGTCAGACTGGCTCGACATTCTTCCCTTGATTTTCTATAGGCCATGAAGCATCGAACGAGCGCATTCTGATTTTTATAAAATTACGATATTCCATTTTAGTTTCCTCGATTCCGAGATTCTTAACCAAAATCTTTCGGAGCAATTGCCGCATTTTTCTGTCAACTGACAAATTCATTACGAATTAATTAACTCGTGACTGTCGCACTTGTAAGAAATAAGCGTATCGCGGGAAGAAAGCGTTCCGCTTGCCACTCCTTGTTACGTAGACGTCACCGAGGTTCTCCCTCGTTACTCAATTAATCACTTATTCACCATTAGGTGCAAGAAAAAACTGCATTTTGGAATGTTACGCTCGCGGCACGTTCTACAAGCTGAAGATTACTTTGGAATCGCACTGTATGATTGACAAACTCCCACTCGTGCTCACACGCGCCTTTGCCAACGCGAACAGCAAATTCGTGCGAGGACAAAGAAAAATCAGATGTTACGGATGACGAAGGGAAATAGTAGATAAGAAGTGACTTGGTACGACAGGTGAAAGGAATTTGACAAAAGAGAAACATTCGCACAACGCTGCTCACGTAGAAATTGAGCTTCTATCGATTCAATATTGTCAGCTTGGAAATATGCAGGTCAGAAAACACACACACACATTCGCACTCAACCCCCTGTGTTAGCGTGCTGAGTCACGGGGCAATTCAATCCCTTTGTGTTCTGTCCCTAGTTTCTATTTTTTTTAACCTACCAGAACGATGCTATAACGATCGGAAAAACTTCCAGTGCAAGTTTGCAAAATGATGTACTGTCACCAAGTGATATTGCAAGTCATTCACGCTTTCTTTTCGACATGCAATTTTTTCCCTCTGAAAAAAACAAAAAACTTGAAAAAATCGCACTTTTTTATTTCAACATCGTTCGTTAATTTTTTTAAACTTTTTTCAGCGTTTCCATGGCATTGAAAATTACTGTTTTCTCATGGAACTTCAGCATAAACTGTAGAATTAGTTACCAGCGTCGATAGGACTCAGTGGAAAAGTGCGGGAAGCGAATCGTCATTTCATCGCACACTATAGTTCCTCGAGATTATTGTTGCATTAATAAAACACGAGTTTCCTCACGCTCAGTATTTTTTCCATATCTTGAGCGACAGAGTCAAGAGAAAACATTCATTTCACGCCGAACGACAAGTACATACTGTTCGAGTCATCTGATCTAACGAAACAATCATTTACCCCAACTTTTTTGGAGAATTTTCAAACAATGATGAAGGCGCAGGCAAAAATTTTACCTCAAAATTGCATTGATTCCATGAGCTTCACGAGTACATTCCAGAGTCAAGGATTTATCTCTTAGAGTGTAATAAAGAATGGTCGAGCGACGTTGCATGACCGGTGAGTGCAATCAGAGTCCAAGAAAATGTTTTAATATTTCTGATGGACTTTGTGCATCAGTTGTAATATGTTTCATATACAACGGAACCTCAATGTCACTTGCAGTTACCGTTAACATGTCAATATATACTCTTGAACCAAACTATCCTGGAAAGGCTTCAAACCCCGTTATTGAGTTAACTATTTCATTAATCTCTCGTTACAAATCGTTTCCCACACGGAGAGAAATGCCGGGAAATTTATATCACATATTACTATGTCACCATAGTTTTCTGGTGACAGTGTCGTACCCTCTGAGAAATTTTAGCAAAAACATAGTAATTTTGATTAAAATTCTATCGGAAATAGCGGAAATTTGACATTTTTCGCCCAATTTTAGATGAAAAAATACTATGTTTTTGCTAAAATTTCTCAGAGCGTACGAAACTGTCACCAGAAAACTATGGAGCATAGTAATTTGTGATATAAATTTCCTCACATTTCTCTCCGTGCAAGTCCCTTGCGACTGTCCACAGTATTTTTTTCATTATTAATGCCAGCCCATTAAGGGGTCATGGTGTCCGTTTTAAATTCAAAACGACGGTGGACTTGTTTTCTTTTTCTTTTTTTTTTATGAAAACGATGGTTTTGTATTTAACAATCGATGACGTATTTTTTCGGAGTCAAAGTATGTTCCATAATTTATTCCGGAAATAAATGTTTACTGATGATCACGTTTGTTGAAATATCGTTGATCCACAATTATAAAATCAAAAACTGGATTTCTCGATTGAAGATTATTGCTAAATATCAACAGAGAGAAAATGGCGCTCGCCCAATGAAAAAATCACGACATTCTATGGGAATTTTTATGGGAATCCAATAATTCATGCATCGAATAAACATTTTCGAGTGTTTTTTATACCCAGATGTATATCAAATCTGTCTCGGTATAAACAAACCGCAAGAGCGTGAAAAAGAAAAAACGATCGGAAAAGCCAAATTATTTGTGAATAATGGAATCATGAGTTTTGTTGGAGGAAAATATTCCAGGCACGTGCTCATTTTAAATTGAAAAATCAACACTTGCTCAATATTTTCAATTAAATTCACAAATTTGACGTATCGGAAAAAAAAAACAGATTTCAGAACTTGTTTCATTGTATTTATTTATCATCCTTCGGACAAAAGTTGTGGCCAGGCAAACAGAATACTTTATGAGTTGAAGGAAACAATTGCAGAGAGAGAGAGAGAGAGAGAGAGAGAGGGCAACTTTTCGTTTGTAAAGAAAATCACAACGAAACTATATCCTCGGGTGTGGGAGTATTCCTCGACGATATGTATGTATCCGCAAAAGACACATGAGTAGCGTGACATTGGGGTGGCGAGGGCGAGGAAAGTGGTCGGAACTTTGTCAGCGTAGCTGTCAACACACTATATTAGCGAACAAAATTTATTATTATCAGGGACAATTGTCCTATCGTCCTACGCACAAGGCTGCAACCTATGGAAAAAATGTTTCTCACTACACGTGGCTCTTCAATGATTGTTCATAATAAAAAATCGGTTATACGTCAAGGAAATTATTGGTTTTTGGGGCGAGATCACGCTTTCGGAAATTCACGCAAACTTCACACAAGTTGACGATTTGTCCGCTTCATTTTTCAGTTGAAATCATAATTTATTGTTTTTGGAATTGTGGTAAATTTTAAATGACGCGTACAAATTTTCGCAGTAGATTTTTTTTTTTTTTTTTTTTTTTTTTTTATTANTCACTGGCTCGATGTCCATTTGCTGTATGCCTCGCAAGCCGGACGCTTCATTCCGCGGATATAAAGCGCAGCGGATTCTTCCAGTCCTTTTCGCCTTCTCCTCTGTCGATGATTTTCCGCTGGTTCGATAAAACGACGCTAAGGAGTTACAATTGGCACGATGGAGAGACCGGTTGTGTGCAAGATCCGTCGTCGTTCGTAATGCAATTTAATCGGCCAGCTGACCATGCGCTTCTGATGTATCGCGCTCGCAATTCTCGCCTCTGTACACTCGTCCGAACCGCGATTCGAAACAGAGGGAAAGAGAGCAAAGAAAAACAGAGAAAAACTTCGTCCTTCGAGTTTACATCGACATCATTTTTCTCTACTTGCCTCAAACTCTATACGAATTTTTTACTGTTATTCACAAAGCCCTCCACCCACGAGAACGCGGCAGAATTGAATTTGAAAAATCATTCAACATTTTTGTCGATTTTTTTGTCATTAATGAAAAATTCTCAAATGCAAAATCGTTCGTTAGCAAATTCCCATCTTATCGTAAACTCCGAAATGTTTCTAGGTTATTTTTTCGTCATATTATCATTTTGTTTAAACGAATTCGCAAGGAAAAGCTTTAGCATTTTCGGATTCGATTGGCGAAAATTTGAAATTGAGTGATTTTCGTGCGATTTGCAGTTTTGCAATATTTAAAGAACAAAATAATTCAACAATAAATCCACCACATTCGTGTGTTTTATAGCATTATATATGCGAATTTTGAAAAACACACAAGCAATGCTGTGGCTTTGTTGACTGATGCCATTGTCAGCCACAGGTGTGTCCATTTAGCACACGACGCTCGTTGCGCACACTCACGACCACATGGACCGCAGAGCGTCTCGTATCAATGTGAACTGCTCCGAGCATTGAGAAAACCCAAGAGGCAGACAGAAGAAAGAGGGAGAGGAAGAGAGAGTGGGAGGAAGTGGAGAGGGACGAAGAGAGTCGATATTGAGAGAAACAGGCAGCAGAGTGGAAGAGCAGCGAGGAGGGGAGAGATGAAGAAAAAAACCCAAGATATGACGCGTATGTGTAATACATGAGAAGGCAAGGCACTGGCAGAGACCTACTTTGCCTTTTCCAGCATCACTGTTACTCGCCCTTTACCTACTTAAACGAAACATATACAAATTGCGATGATCGTATATTCACGCGTCACTGTAGTCATTCCGCCATATTTCGTTAACTTGCATATACTCGCAGCGCGAAACTTCGATGACTCGATGGACACAGGACGGTATAGAAAACGTCTCGTGGTCAGGCCATTGGAAATTAAATTATTTCACTTTTCTTTTTTTTTCTTTTACTATTCGTCATTGACTTTTATCGTCTTGGAGGGACTCGAAAATTCGCTGGCCCATAAATATTTCTTAATCGCTATTCCCACCACTCGATTACCTATCGAATTGATTCTCTTGTTCTGCTCCAGAGGAGAGTCGATCTAATTTTCATTATGCTGTGGAAATGCAGAAGGTTATTCGGTTTGAATGAGGCAACGAATTTTTGGGATCACTTTTTCGTCTGAATCTTACGTTTACACTTTGGACGCGCGGCGTTTTGGCATTTTCTAAAAATTTGGTGTAAATGTTCTTGGTATTATATCGAAATACTTTTTTGTAAGACGAAATGTTTTCTGACGTCTAGTTTAATTTCCAATTTTTTATTTTTCCCATCTAAACGTATTGTTTATTTTGTTTTTTTTTTCTTGCAACTGTTTTCGGAAAGATGATTTCAATTGACATGTGTTTAGATGAGGAAAAACTGGAAATTAAATATCTAAAATTCTAAACGTCAGAAAATATTTCTTCATAAGCAAAAACTGTCAGTTTTGGTGCCAAGAACGTTTGGAGAAAATTTTGAGGGAACCCTAAATGTAGTCGCTTCGTGATAATGATACCTCAAGATATTTGTGGAAGGGTGCAATTATTCTCTGTACTAGGAATTCATACGGGAGTGTGGCTCGCTGAGGTTTTATACACTGAACCATTCGCAGTTCACGTTTTCTATCGGCTGAGCTTTAACCCGAAGCTTTTGGTGGCTGAACCACAATATTAAAGCAATGTGGGAAATAAAAAGTAAAATTAATGAAAATACTTCGATCAAATGCAATTGAATTGATTTCTGTTTGCTAATTAGCAAAATTGGTAATTATGTCCAATCACGTTATTTGCTTTTTCATCTATTTCACAAGCCGGTTTCGATTTTCGTGCGAATCTAACTGCGAATGTTATTTCTTGTTGAAAAATGGAACTTTTCGAAAAATTCGTTTTTCATTGTCTATTCGATCGACATGAAAAATCTGAATAAGTCTACGCAAACGAAAAACACGTTTTCGTGTCTTTAAATGAAACGAGGTTTACGCACACCGAGACATTCTGTGAGTTATTCTCACGAAGCTATTTACTCGAATAACAAAAGGCCTCGTCGCAAGAGTGAAGAGGAAAGAATCTCTCATAAGTCAGACACGTGGTAGTTGGGAAAAAATCTCTCTTTTGAATACCTATGCACGTGTATGCATTCTCGGCCTTTACCTACTTGTTACGAGTGCTTCTTGACAGAACGTTTTTCTCAAATTGTCGCAATGCTCGTGAGTTTGATGTAACAAGTGATATGTGGCTGTTGTCCAATCTGTCCATCCTGGACTTTCGCTCATGTCTTTTTTCTTCACAATCTTTGTTCCTTTTGCCAGCATCTACGATGATTCACTTTTTTTCACTCACATGGAGAGACAACGAAATGACGAGAGATTTTAATTTATTGGATGTTCGTGATGACGTGAACGTTAAACTGACGAGTGTGAGGAAATGATTTTGGAACGATGACGCACTGTCGAGTGATAAAATCATTTCATTCATTCAACCATATCGTCTGTGCAATTAGACTGCAAAGTTTATTTTCAAATTATGTGGAAAATCATGCACGAAAATTGGATAATCACAATAACTATTTAATTCTACATTGCGAGACTTCGCATACAAGCAAAGACGTTGCATCATTATTCATTTGGCCCAATTAACCCAATTTGTTGTATTCCGGACGCCTGGAATCGACCTCCACCTACTTCAACAGCCCAATGCCTTCTCGCCGTTTTCATACCGAAATATTAATCGTCTTTTGGATTATATATTAGACACAATCCTCTCGGAGTCACTCCGTTTTCCTTCCATCTTATCAAAACTGTATTCAATATTTACCTGCGACTGAAACTTTTTTCTAAGTAAAGAAAATTCATTTTGTTATTTTCACTCAACACACGGAGAGAAATGCGGGGAAATTTATATCACAAATTACTATGCTCCATAGTTTTCTTCTGACAGTTTCGTACGCTCTGAGAAGTTTTAGCAAAAATATAGTAATTTTCCATCTAAAATTGGGCGAAAAATGTCAAATTTCCGCTATTTCCGATAGAATTTTCATAAAAATTACTACACTGATAACAAAATTTTGTTGGAAAAATCGATATTTTGTTCGATACGTTCGACTAAACGTTTTTTTGGATAAACCCAAAAATTGTGTCGTCGCAGCACGAAATATTCTAGAAAGTCTCATCGGACGCAAATTTTAGTCGTTCCAACCGTAAATTTAGCTGACAATTCCATTAGAAACCAAATATACTGCGAAAACAACGAAAATTTTGAAATTATCAAAAAATATTTAGTTAACCGTATTCAACAAAATATCGACGATTTTTAACAAAAAAATTTTTTCAGTGTATGTTTTTGCTAAAATTTCTCAGAGGGTACGACACTGTCACCAGAAAACTATGGTAGCATAGTAATTTGTGATATAAATTTCCCCGCATTTCTCTCCGTGCAGTAAATATTCAAATCAACTAAAACTTTGAATTTAATTTCCAACGATTCGTAACCATTGCTCGGTACGAATGGAATTGTTTTTATTTCATCAGGTCAAAATCGAACTTCATTTTCCGACGATTATCGCAACAAACGATATTTCGATTTTCATAATTTTACGTTACTTATAATGTTTATAAGCTTTACTACCATAACTTCGGTTCATCAAAGTATCGCCGTGAAGAGATCGCGTGCAAGCAAACAGAAGCTCTTTCCAGTCACGATGGGATACGACTTTGTTACACGATGTTGCGCTTCACTAGCGCGTGTAATCGCAGAGAAAAGACAGACATTATTGTCTAATTCCCGCTTGGAAATTAATACGTCGACACTATGGCTAATTAAGATATTTGTCGCTTTGAGTTTGCGACATGACACGAGCTCTACGTACGCGTCAGTTTGTTATATTTTTCTGCAGATAAATATTTACTCGAAATCTCAGGCTTTGATTTCTGCGTGGAGTTTGTTAAATTTATAGTTTAGAAATTTCATTCTTTTTCTTTGATGACATTTTTGGAATTTTCATCGACATTTTTAATTTTTTTTGGTATTCGTCAACATGACTCTATCGCCCTTGAGGATTTCTTCGAGTCCATCAAATCAGGTTCTCCCCAGTCTACCGTATTCCTCCACGTACGAGTCCATTTTTTTTCTTGTGGCTTCTAGTTTGTAAAATGTTTTTCGCACCGGAGCCAAAGGCTAAACATTCGCACCCAACGCAGTATTGACTTTGCCTGGGGCTGCTTAGGCTTGGTAATCGACGGAGCTCGAGGTCATGAAATTCACGAAATTTCAATCGGGGCTTTCTCTAATTTTTTTTATTCGCAACCGAAACGTTTTCCGGTGATTTCGTTGAATGTTTATACGACCAAGGCGATCTTCAAAGTTTGTCAATCAGCCATTTTTATCGACTATTGTAAAAAAACTGGCAAGATTGCTCGTGCGCTCTGTATTTACTTTGGAGGTTCTGCGTTTGAAAATCATTTTTATGGCTCGAACGAGTTATCGTGACTTTCGATGACTGTTGCTTCCGGTGTTGTTGCTCTGTCGGTCGCACACGCCACCACAAAATCTTCGAGGTCTGAACATCATTTTAATATTTTTCGTCCAGGTCACGATCGATACTTTTTTATTTTATCTCCACCGTCAAAGTTTATTACGAATTTTGCAATGGTTACGATATTCTAAGACGTAAAACAATTGACGTAAATAAACGACATTACGAGGCATTTTAAATATTTTCTCTGCTTCAACATTGATCNGGACATGGTCTTTGTATGAGTGCCTATAAATGCACGTCTTCAAAATATGCAGTGGACCTATCGGAGTAACTTTGGAGACGGACCTCGAAACATTCTTTAAGTTGGAAAAATTATGAAGACTGTCCTCAAAATAGCCAAAAGTCCTCAAAATAATCACTTTAGAGACGCAATCGGCCTCAAAATCACCTTTAAACATACATATATATATATATCGCTCACACAGCCCCGCGTCATAAACATGCTCTGGTGAACCTCAAACATTCGTCCGTCCAGCGTTCCTATAGCATTTTAGATCCAGTCACTCGAATCCACGATCTCTAAATAATAGATAATATTTGTCCAACGAGATGTTGTTCGATCGTTCTTACTCGAAAAACTGTTGATAGACTGACCACAGCATTTGGTCGTGTCTCCGGACAAAGTAATATCGCTAATTGTGGCGATGGAAATAAAATTTATGATTTTTAATCAATTTGTCAATACGATCGTCGTTTTTGCTGATGGCTATCGCCCCTGCTAATTGATGCACGATAAATATAAGTTTTCCAAACGTTGTGCAAACATTTTTGTTTTTTTTTTTTTTGACACTGTTGCAGGAAACACTTTATGTCGAGAAAAGTGGACGTCGTTTTTTCAACGATAAATATGGAATTGAATTTTCGCACTTTGGAAACTTGCGTCAGGCTTTTTGCACTTTTTCCGATAATCCGATAAGGGTATCACTTTCTGGAGTATACAACGATGTACGTCGTTAGTTCACGACAGGGAAAAAGCTTCGAGCAACGTTTAATTTTCCATAACTCGAAATATTTTTCGACCGGACATGGTAATTTTCCTCGATTTTGTAACGCTTCCACGAAATTTAATAACGACTCGATTACAACCGTTACGTTTCATTTTAATTGGTTTCAAATCGTCAATCGCAGTGCTTCGTCATGGTGACGTGACAACTTTCAGCGATTGTGAAAACAGCGCAGACGTTCTTTTTATTTTTCATACACGGAGAGAAATGCGGGGAAATTTATATCACATATTACCATGCCACCATAGTTTTCTGGTGACAGTTTCGTCCCTCTGAGAAATTTTGAGCAAACACATAGTAATTTTTATTAAAATTCTATCGGAAATAGCGGAAATTTGACATTTTTCGCCCAATTTCCAATGAAAAATTACTATGTTTTTGCTAAAATTTCTCAGAGGGACGAAACTGTCACCAGAAAACTATGGAGCATAGTAATTTGTGATATAAATTTCTCCGCATTTCTCTCCGTGTAATTGAAATTTGTAGCCTCTCATGTTAAAATTAATGCAGAAGAGAGATTTTCAGAAAATCGAGAAAATGAAACGTTGGACAAAACATGGAGCGTCCTGTTCGGATCAATCGACCCCATGCAGCAATCCAATCTGAATCCTTATTAAAACATTGAGTAATTGGGAACGAAAATAGTTTTGTATCGACGATAAGAATGGCTGGAGAATCAAGTGCAACCCTAAGACAAATTTAGCTCCGAATGTGAAGCAGTTGATGAGTTGGCATGCTTCGGAATCATTCATCGAGTTCGACGCGATCGGAACGATAAGAACGTCCTTGAAATTCGATCCTCAATATCCACGCTAAATCACTACATGGCAAATGGCTTCGTTGGCCAAGAAACAATTTGTCAGATTACAAAAATTGTGGATAGTACCGTCTGCTAGCCTTGGGCCCTGCAACCATTCCTGATATCGTCTTATCAAGTCTCTTTATCGCCCCCGTGAGTTTAATTATTTTATGACGACAAAATACAAATGTACATTATCCATCAATGCATTGAATCCCGGTAGAATTTCTTTCGCAAGAGCGGCTGGCAGTCACTCTTGCAAAAAAAAAAAAAAAATTGAAATTTGCAAATGGCTTCCTTAAAGATGCTCAAGATGCACCGACGCTCAAATCTTCCTCTATGAGGAACAATTTGCAGCAGTTTTTGTATATGCATTCAAATTACATAGTTTTGACAACTTTTCTAGAAAGTAAAGAGAAAGTACAGACTTATACACAATATTTTACAACATTTGCAAAAATTGAAGCGGTTAACCAATTTTTCAAAAAAAAAACTGACGTTTTCGTAAAATTCCAAAAGCCATCAAATTTAAACCGTTCTACCGCGATAGTTCCCAATTTCAATACCAACCTTCCTACTATGATACTCTATTCATAAAAAACAAAATGTGAATAAATCTTCAAATTAGCGAAAGTTAGAGCGATCACACCCGATTTTATAAAATTTCAAAATGCCGTAGTATTTGTATTTTTCTAGCGATTCCGACAAACTTTTCAGAGAATTAAGAGCTGGCATAGATTAACATCTGTGCAAAACGGTAGCCCTGTAGCTCAAACCGTTCTCGAGATATAAAAGTTTGAACTTTACAGTGCCAGCAGAACATACACCTGGACATTTTTTTCTACATATGATTTTTCGATGTTTTAGGACATTTCGAGCACATTGACATTGAAAACTGGAAAAAAACGTTCACCGTCACACAGCTAGGCTATACGAGGAAGCAAAATATCAAAGAGTAGAAAAAAAGAGCTTGTGATACTTTTGTATGCACGGAGAGAAATGCGGGAAAATTTATATCACATATTACTATGCCACCAAAGTTTTCTGGTGACAGTTTCGTTCCTCTGAGAAATTTTAGCAAACACATAGTAATTTTTATTAAAATTCTATCGGAAATAGCGGAAATTTGACATTTTTCGCCCCATTTCAGATGAAAAATTACTATGTTTTTGCTAAAATTTCTCAGAGGGACGAAACTGTCACCAGAAAACTATGAAGCATAGTAATTTGTGATATATATTTCCCCGCATTTGTCTCCGTGTGGATTCATTCCAACGAGACTCCGTTCATCTCCTCTTAATATTGACATTGATGAAATATACTCACCAAGTACTCAGGGAAAAATAAACGTTAAATTTTCTAATTACCAATTCTATTTGAATCTGTAGAGAACGGTTCCGAGTAACAGGGAGATGAATATTTTCAACAAAACGAAGCAAGAGATGAAATCCATGCCAGCGGAGAACTGAGTGATTGGAACGAAAAACGAAAATATCACGAATGACTTCCTTCGTAATTAATCGCTGAGCATATTTTGTCTTAATTACAAACCGGTAACGCAAAAACGATGAAATCACACATGAGGGAATAACGCAAAGAAAAAAAATGTGCAAATAGTACTTTCCTAATACGAGACTCTCCATCTAGTACACGGGAGTCTCGATCTAGCGATTCACGTTCAATAAAGCGGAAAATGGGCGAGAAGAAAATTATGTAAATATTTGTAATCCGGGCGGTTTCTGTAATTTGCAGTTTTTCACAATGACATCGACGTATTTTGCAATCCAAGCCTTGACGCTGTAAAAAAATTTGGGTCGGAATATCATTGTGACAGAATTAGGAAGCATGGTTCCAGCACACGGAGAGAAATGCGGGGAAATTTATATCACAAATTACTATGCTCCGTAGTTTTCTAGTGACAGTTTCGTCCCTCTGAAAAATTTTAGCAAAAACATAGTCATTTTTCATCTGAAATTGGGCGAAAAATGTCAAATTTCCGCTATTTCCGATAGAATTTGAATTAAAATTACTATGTGTTCGCTAAAATTTCTCAGAGCGACGAAACTGTCACCGAAAAACTATGGTGGCATAGTAATATGTGATATAAATTTCCCCGCATTTCTCTCCGTGCATATTTGATTCAATATTTCACTCTGGTTTCATGAATTAACGGAAATACGTCGGGATTTCGTTGAAATTGATTGTGGTTGTATTTTTTTTTCAACTTTTGACTCAAAGAGTGTCGGGAATGTGAATCACAGCGAGAGTTCGGGTTTTTTTCATTGATGAACCATGAATACGTCTAATAGAACGAACTAATGTGATTTCCCAGTGTTTTATGGTTTCCTGTCTTTTTTCTCTGTAAAATGTTTCGTTCTTTGCCCTTATCTCAAAATAAACTCCCCCGATAACGCACTGGTGGTTGAGTGCGTAATGGCGCACGATTGAACGTGAGGACCGAGGGGACCGAGGGAATTATTGTTTACGCGGAACTTGCGAGTGGTCCGTGCGAGTTGTCTCTTGAAAGGCTGCACAGCCATTCTATAGCGATGACCACCGAGCGTTAAGGTCTCGGTCTTGGCTCTTCGATGTACTTATATCTCGATCAATGACGCGTGACCGGACTGGAAAAACGACATTGTGCCGAGTAAGAGAAACTAGAAAAATAAAATGGAGAAAACTACCCCAGCATTCTGTCGTCGTAACTGACGAACTCGCTCGTCAACCAAGTTCTTCCATCCGACTAGATTCTTCCATCGGCTCTTTTCGTTACCGAGAGAGAATAAAAGGTCTTCACCGATTAGGTCATCACTCGAATTTTCTATGCAATAAACTTTCGACTATCAATTCGATTGTTTTGAGCTTCCGGATGAGGCTTTTTCAAATATCGAAAAAAAAAAACACACTTTTTCAGTGTTTTCTGAGGCCAGAGTGTTTCGGAGGCCAGAAAATACACGGAGAGAAATGCGGGGAAATTCATATCACAAATTACTATGCTCCATTGTTTTCTTCTGACAGTTTCGTATGCTCTGAGAAATTTTAGCAAAAATATAGTAATTTTTCATCTAAAATTGGGCGAAAAATGTCAAATTTCCGCTATTTCCGATAGAATTTTAATAAAAATTACTATGTTTTTGCTAAAATTTCTCAGAGGGTACGACACTGTCACCAGAAAACTATGGTGGCGTAGTAATATGTGATATAAATTTCCCGGCATTTCTCTTCGTGTACTATTTTTTTCTTCAATTCCTTCGCTGAGCACGTAAAGTAATCAGTGAAATAATTGAGTGTAAACATTCGAGCTGTAAAAATATTCATCAATTCCTGGTTCGACTGCACCAGTATCGTTCGCATAGAAATCATCGTCATTGAGGCATTGAATAAAAGACACGACCTTCGGTCATGGTCCGCGAGAACTTGCGTTCACTTTTAGAGTTCCATCTCTTCCAAGGTCTGCTCAAAATTCCTTGTTACAGAGTGCCTGAAGCGTAGTCACGTTGCACAATGAAAAAAGAACTCGTTAGCTCACTGCTCGTAAGTAGAAAAAAATATCGGATTTCGGTTGAAAAATCTTATTGAAAATCGTACCCGACGAATCGCTGGTTCATGATTAAAAATTGCGTGCACGACGTGCAGGACGATGTTATAAATGGATGTTGCTGTATTTGGTTCGACCGACATTGCGGACGGAGTATTATCGAGTTTTGGATTTTAAAATTCTCGATACTCGCGGAGTATCGAGAATTTTTTTCACGCCAATGGAAGTCGATTCGAAATAAAAGGAAAATAAATGTCGGCCAATCGACAATTGATTTCGGGCACACAATACGCCTCATGACAGGATCGAGGAAAAATCGATAGTGCTCAATATAGTATACTGTGTGCTCCCATGTTTGTTGACTTTATTTACAGTCGCTGCATATAGAGCCTCGCATCCTCGTCCTAGTTTTCCACTTTTCATACTTCGATCGCCCATTCGGTTTATTATTATAATCTCCAAGATGATTATTAACAGTGAACAGACCTTAAAAATAAGCAGAGACGAAATAATTATAAATCACTGAAAAATCTCTAACGGAAATTCCATCGAATCAATCAGAATCCCAGCGTTTTTATTCGCACTCCAAAATAAATTTTTCTAAAATAATATTAAAATAGTTCTTTCAATTATAAAAAAATATGAAAAACAAGAAATAGTTCGACAAAAAAGTCACATCGATTGTTCATAATTCACACGGAGAGAAATGCGGGGAAATTTAAATCACAAATTACTATCCTCCATAGTTTTCTGGTGACAGTTTCGTACGCTCTGAGAAATTTGAGCAAAAACATAGTAATTTTTCATCTAAAATTGGGCGAAAAATGTCAAATTTCCGATATTTCCGATAGAATATTAATAAAAATTACTATGTTTTTGCTAAAATTTCTCAGAGGGTACGACACTGTCACCAGAAAACTATGGTAGCATAGCAATATGTGATATAAATTTCCCGGCATTTCTCTCCGTGCACATTCCTAACGACTACATCAACGAGCCAAAGAAAATCGATCGGAACAATGTAAAGAAATCATATAATCTCATGATATTTCACAGTCGACAGAGTGAATGATCCGACAATGTCACTCTCAAAAAAAAAAAAAAAAACTTCGTCAATTATCACACTGTAACGTGACGATCCCACACTATTAAACAAACACGGTAACTGGCATTTATCCTGGAACTATTTTTTCCATAAATTAGACATGCACCATCTCTCTTTATTATTTCATCATTCATTAACAGAGTCTAGTGGAAAGACGATCAATAAAGAGAATATTCTATTTGTAACGATTTAGAAATAACACTCGAATGGCATTGAAAAAAAAATTGGGATTAAAATTGTTTTCGACAGTTCGATATGGAGTTTGAACCCTCAATGATAAATCAGTCATCAACCGTTGACATTGACCATGAGCAATGCATGTCGTCAAATCAATTACTGCAAAGTTTTTGAGTACTCTGGGAAAATCACTGCGACCCCTTTTGCTCGGTCGAACGATTGTCTGTGCAATATTTGGTCATTGAGCTGTGTACTAAAAGATTTTTTCGTGTACTTAATTAAGGCTAAAGCCAAAAATTACAATTTGGTGGAACATTTATTGAGCTAATGAGATTTGCGAAGTAGGAAAAAGGAGTTTGGCTTATGGGTGCGTTTGTTATTGTATTTCATCGTAAGTGCCGATTAAGGGTTTACATAAGAAATTGGGTCTGAGGAAGCAAGCTTTTACAGTGCGAGACGTGTGCTCATTAAAAACAAGAAATTATTTATATTTTGGCGTGAATCTACACATTTTTATTGTCGTAGAAAATATGGTAGTCATTCCAATGATTAATAAAACGGGCGGAATCGCGACCTGGCAGTTTATCGCCGGGTTCGATTATTTGGACACATCAGCGACTCGTAATCCTCCTTCGTCCATTGACCAAACTTTGCGAAACTAGTTTTTCCCCGTGTAATGGTACGTGGTCGACGCAATTAGTGACGCTTTCCCCGGGCCGAGGAGGAGCCTTTGGTGACGTTAAAACGTTTGGACTCGATGAACACTTCGACGGTAATAATGTGGGAAACAAACGAGCTTGCTATTGCACAAATGTCGCTTCAGTGACGACATACGTATAGGCAGAAAAGCGAGACGAAGGAGGAGAGGACATTCATGTAGTCTTAGGACTTGTCTTTTACGCAATCTTTCACCCCCGCGCTAAATCGGAAAATACATTCTCAGTGTAATTTCCAACTCGAAGCTTCGAACCCATTGAACTTGCACGTATTGCGTGTGCCATTGTTACTGAGAAACAACGGAATGTCAATAAAACTACGCAACGTTTTTGCTCGGCGTCTTAATGTGTTTTCTTTTTTTTTGCAACAAAATCATCGCCGGAAACGCTGAGTTTTCATTTTTCTAGAAAAGAATCGAACAAATTCGACGCGCACATATAAAAATCAGATCGCATGCTTCTTTGATTACTTTTTCGTAATTATTTACTAATCCCTTATGATTATGACAATAATAATATGAAAATTTTAATTATAAATGAGCTGCTGTAATTGAACTAATGGGATTGTTACTACAGCGAAAGAAGTAGGGTGAGCGTTTGCTTTGGTAACTCGTGGTAGGTGTCAATTAAGGGCTTCCGTAAGATATCGGGTCTTTCAAAAGTTGGCTTTTCAATCAAACAGTGTTTTTTTTTTCAACACGAAAAAATATTATTTTTGTTTTTATTGTGATTATCATGGTAATTATTGTTGTTGTTATTTTTTCAGTGAATTGGATCGTTACGCGAAAGTTGCGTGGAAGGATGTAAAAGTGGGTGACTTGGTTCATCTGTCTAACAACGAGATCGTCCCTGCTGACATTCTGTTATTACGAAGCAGCGATCCTCAGGGTTTCGCCTACCTCGACACTTGTAATTTGGACGGCGAGACGAATCTCAAACAGCGCCAGGTTGTTCGTGGATTCGTCGATCTTCAAGATTCTTTTCAACCGTCCAAGTTCCGCTCCGTCGTCGAGGTCGATCGACCGAGCACGAAAATTTATAGGTCAGTCGGTCTTGTAATCCGAACTAACAGTTTGTCTTTGCCTTGTGCAAATGCTCAACCATTCAACGAGCAAATGTTCGAATTAAATATCGTATTGATCAATGAAATTATCGTGAATCAATGAAAAAGTAAATACAACTAAATTCGGTAAGTAGATCGAAAGAGAAACTCACAGCAACGTGAACGCGTCTAATAATCATTGTTGACGTTTGACGCTTAATGTGAATCGAAAATTCAAATGTTTCATCTGCATAAATCCAATATATACTGGAATCTCTATTTTCTGGGGAAACAAATTGTGCGTTCCGTTCTTTATCTATTCGAGCAAACGGGTTCGATCGCTGTTACGAAAATCGAGGTCCCCTATGAGCCTGAAGTTCGCAACGTTGGGCTCCAACGAAAAATCCGTTTTTCTATCAATTGTTTGTTCAATTTTAATAACCAGAACAATTTTTTCACTGATTTTCTCTTTGGACTCTGAAAAAATATCATTTTATTGTCCCGACCAAATATTCAATGAGAATCTTGAGATTTGCCCAAGAAAAAAAAGGAATTTCGTTGCATTCCAACGATGGAAACTTCAACATCGTAGGTCCCCTTGTAATTATTCTGATGGAAAGTTCGAAAATGGAAAACTACGAACAATTCCCTTTCGCAGATGAAAAATAAATGAGTGAAAAATGAGTAAACGTGCATATTGGCTCCTATTTTTCGACGATTTTAGTGTATAAAAAAAAAAATACATTCAGTTAGAAAACGCACAATTTCTGCGATACTGGGTGAATAATAATTTTGCATCATGATTGCTTCCAATCGTAATCGATAAAGCTTCAGAAATTGTAATTTTCGTTTTCACTGAATTTTTCTTGTTGTTGTTTGTGCTGTTTGAAATGATAGTTTGAAAGTTTGAATTGAATTGAACCAGGCAATGCTATTGCTCGAGATTCACTCAATCGATTACAAATCATTATCGAATTACTAGGTGAGGTAAAATGTTGGAATTTATTGTTGTAGATTTTACGGAGCAGTGGTCCATCCGAATGGTGGAAGAGTTCCAGTCACGAGCGAGAATCTTTTACTACGAGAATGTTTATTAAAAAACACAGACTTCGTCGAGGGCATCGTTGTGTATTCTGGTCACGAGACCAAAGCGATGCTGAACAACGGTGGACCAAGATACAAGGTGAAAATTGAGTCCCCGATCGATTAGCGTTCAACTAATTTTCTTGATTCGATGACAATGGAATCAGTGTTGAAGCTCGATGATTTTCTTTCAACTTTGCAAACGTTTATTCACAGCGTTCGAGGCTAGAACGACAGATGAATCTCGACATTGTTTGGTGTGTCGTAATTCTCATAGTTCTTTGCATCGTTGGTGCGATCGGTTGCAAAATGTGGCTATCGACGTACGCCTCAACGAACCAAGTGCCATTTCTCCCTGTTTTACAAGATCCTAATTTCGAGGGTATGCTCACCTTTTGGACCTTCGTTATTATTCTACAAGTAATGATACCATTGAGTCTTTACGTTACTCTGGAAATGGCCAAAGTCGGCCAGGTCTATCATATCGGCAATGATTCGGCGCTTTGTGATCCAATTACCGGACGGAAAGCCGAGTGTCGAGCACTCAACATTACCGAAGAACTTGGACAGGTAAGACAAACGAGCAGACGACTCATCAGCCCCCATAAATTTTATTTTTTCCGCAAAATTCACTCAGTCTCGTTTGGGAGTATTTAGAGACGCGGCAGCGTCTTGACGCCAAGTATTGAAAAGAAAAGTTCGAAAACGCCGCGTGTCTATATACTCGAGATTGGGCCGTTTTCGTCATTAAAAAACGCGTCGGTTTATAAAAAATGTGATGGCAGTTTGTATGTCGTGGGTGGTGCATCCGATGGTCCATGCATTTTTGACCTGTGACCTTGAGAAGTGCCTCAAACCATGACATGAGTGTTTTAACGAGCCCGTTTTCATTATCGAATTTCAAAATACTCCCAAATCAGAAAAAAAAATCGAAAAAAGTCAATTCCATTTTAACATAAATTCAAACTTTATCGAATGAAACTATTCCGATATAAACAGAAATTCATTCCATCGATTCGTTTGGAGCATAAAAAACAACTTGATGTCGTTTTTTATTGAGTCAACTAACGTTATTTATTTTTTCATTAATGCCAAAGGTACAATACGTGTTTTCCGACAAAACTGGCACTCTGACGGAAAATAAAATGATATTCAGACGATGTGCCGTGAATGATCAGGATTATGCCCATACCGGGGAAAATGAGAACCTTCTGCCTTGCGAAAGACTCAAAGAGGATTTGCTGATCGGTGCTGCTCGGCATCGTCTACAAGAGTTTCTCGTTTTACTCGCCATATGCAATACCGTCGTTGTCAGTTCGCATCCTCATCATGATCTCATGAATTCAAGCGGCGTCATAGAAGAACCTCAAAAGAACGGCATTGCCGTTATGAGGTAAACGAATCAAAGGAAATCCATTTTGCTACGAAATCCACCAGAATGCATGAGTTTTTCCGACAATAACTAGACAATTATTGCCAATCGATTTTTCACTTTGATTTTGTATTCTTGGCAATGTGTCTGATTATTCTGAGCAACGAAGAAAATGATGCAGGTGAAAAATAATCGTTTCAATTGACTCAGGTATACGAGGTTGTCGGAGTCCCGAAGCGTGACACCTCCGCCAACGGGAACGGTTCCCATAACGGGTCAGAGTATACTTTCCCCCGTATCGTCAAGATCCGAGCCACCACTGTCGATAAACGTTGCGAATTTACCTACTAAAATATCCCGGTGAGAATACTGAATTGACGAATAATTTACCACGAAATATTCGTCGAAATAGTTCTCGTGAAAATGGTCAACTTTTATATTACACACGGAGAGAAATGTGGAGAAATTTATATCACAAATTACTATGCTCCATAGTTTTCTGGTGACAGTTTCGTATCTCTGAGAAATTTTAGCAAAAACATAGTAATTTTTCATCTGAAATTGGGCGGAAAATGTCAAATTTCCGCTATTTCCGATAGAATTTTAATAAAAATTACTACGTGTTTGCCAAAATTTCTCAGAGGGACGAAACTGTCACCAGAAAACTATGGTGGCATAGTAATATGTGATATAAATTTCTCCGCATTTCTCTCCGTGCAGTCGAATCGTTGGTAAGGATCGAACTGTGACCATGGAATATGCTTTCAGACCAAGACTTCTCAACGTACCTGCTATGCCGAGCCTCAATATCGGTTTACTCGTGCGAAAAGCTTCGCCGATCGGACGACGCGAGAGTCCGCCGGATACAAGTTTGGTCGAACAACCTACACCTGGTATTTACGAGGCTGAAAGTCCCGATGAACTTGCTCTTGTTCACGCTGCTCGAACATACGATGTCAGACTAGTCAAAAGAACACCTCGTACCGCCATTGTTGCCTTACCGGACAAATCGACGCTCGCTTTCGAAATTTTGCACGTGAGTTCACCAGCGTTGCTTCCTTTCGGTGATCCTCAATTTATATTTGTTTTTATTCCTCGAGGATTATCTCGTTTCACGAATTCTTCCAAATAATCTTTCCATCATTTTTTATAAAATATAATATTCGCTAGTTGATTCGGTGGAAACGACGATACCCCGAACCAGATGCTCGTTCTCTGGCGAATTTACGGATTATCCTGCCTTTTTTTTTCACTGCATATCTTTCATCCCAAATCCATAAGCAACAAAGTAAATAACACTCAATTTAAAATTGCAACAGTATTGTGCGGGATTGCGCTGTAATTTCTCAGCGTTTAACGTTTTTGCGCGTTTATTGTCGACTCTCCTCGGGTAATGATTGCGTCACGCGTTATTCAGTTGCTATTCTTTATACAAGTAAGAATCGACACATTTTTTTCGTCTACTACTAATCATTTTAATTCTCACATTGTTTGTAACATTTCGCGGATACTTTTCAACTGTACAGTCACACTCAAACGTTATTTGTTGAAAAATGCTCTCGTGACAATGAGCAAAGCGAATGAAATACGAGAAATCGTAATGGATTTGTTTTTTCATCATTTTATTATTTTTCTTCAGGTTCTACCGTTCGATTCGAGCAGAAAATGTATGTCGATCGTGGTTCGTCATCCCAATACGGATGAGATTATTCTCTACTGTAAAGGAGCGGATTCGACGATTCTTTCTTCGTTGGGAACGTCTGAGGAGGAAAATGGGTGCGCCTCAAAAATACGACAACAGCTTAATTCTTACGGGCGTGAAGGTTTGAGAACTCTCGCTATGGCGAGAAGATCCTTGTCGAAAAACGAATATGAAGCGTGGAAACAACGACACGCCGAAGCTGAATTGTCAAACGAAAATCGAGATCGTAAGATAAGGGATTCGTACGCCAGCCTCGAGTCGCATCTCACGTTGCTCGGAGCTACCGGAATCGAAGACAAACTACAAGATGGTGTTCCGGAAACTATCGCGGCTCTTGTCGCCGCTGGCATCGTTGTTTGGGTTCTCACAGGTACCGGAACCTTCAGATTCTCGTATTTTATACAATTTTCATTCCATTGGTGCAGCTCTTTATCCGTTTTGTTGTATGAAAATTGTAAATGAACAATCGAAGAACGATCAACAATCCCAGCGAAATAATCTTTTGAAATATATACACGGAGAGAAATTCGGAGAAATTTATATCACAAATTACTATGATCCATAGTTTTCTGGTGACAGTTTCGTCCCTCGGAGAAATTTTAGCAAAAACATAGTCATTTTTCATCTGAAATTGGGCGAAAAATGTCAAATTTCCACTATTTCCGATAAAATTTGAATAAAAATTACTATGTGTTTGCTAAAATTTCTCAGAAGGACGAAACTGTCACCAGAAAACTATGGTGGCATAGTAATATGTGATATAAATTTCCCCGCATTTCTCTCCGTGTATTTTTGAGCGTTTTCTAAAAACTTGATTGACATCTGTAGCAAGTCTCCATTTTGGCTCATTACTCGTTGTTTTTCAGGTGACAAGCCCGAGACTGCTGTAAACATTGCCTACGCTGCTCAATTGTTTTCACCCGCGATGCAACTTCTTCGTCTTCAGGCGAGGTCGAAGTCAGCAGCTGAGGCTTTGATACACGGTTACCTCGAAGCAATTGTGAAGGAAAAAGCAACCGGAAGTGTGAGTGGTGGCGCACGGACATTGTCGGAAGTTCCAAATGGAGAGATTAATTCCAGCATGGACGACGACGATGGTGCGGAACGTTTTGCTCACCGAATAGGAAGTTCATGGACAAGACAACGGGCCCTCGTTGTGGATGGGAAAACTCTTACGTTCATTCTGGATCCACGATCTGGTCTTACCGGACCTTTCCTCGAACTGACGAGGAGCTGTTCGAGCATTCTCGCTTGTAGAGCCACGCCACTGCAAAAGGTAACGCTTTCAAAAATCGGCCATCGATCGTTTCCAAATTCTTTACATTTTTCACGTACAAATACCATTTGATTTTTTTACAATGCCACAAAGTTTCGCTGTAAATGCAAATTACGTTTTTCTCGCGTCCAAAGATTCTAATCGATCAAACTTTCCACGCCACGACGAATGTCTCGAAATAATAAATCATCATCAGATTTATAGCAATAAAATATCATTCTCATTTGGTGAAATACAGAGGAAATGTCGTTTTGATTTGGACTTGAAACCCATCGGACGCTAAAATTATGATCAAGTTCATTAAATATTTTTCTTGATTATAAAATTTTTTCAATTCTATTCCAGGCGTACATTGTCAGGGTGGTGAAGGAAAAATTGGGGATGCGAACGTTGGCGATCGGTGATGGTGCCAATGACGTCAGTATGATACAGACTGCGGACGTTGGTGTGGGACTCTTCGGTAGAGAAGGGACTCAAGCAGTAATGGCCGCAGATTTTGCAATCGCCAGATTTTCTATGCTTTCGAGACTTCTTCTTCTACACGGACACTGGTGCTACGATAGACTCGCTCGAATGATTTTGTATTTCTTCTACAAGAACGCAACTTTCGTCTTTTTGATATTCTGGTTTCAGGTAAGTGCTCATTCACCATGTTATTTCGCCGCAGGTTCGGAAAAAAAGTTATTCTCTTTTTTTTTCATCAAAAATTCAATCAATGTTACTTTTTTACTTTCACAGCTCTACTGCGGATTCTCTGGTGCAGTTATGATCGACGAAATCTATCTTATGCTCTACAATCTTTTGTTTACGTCACTGCCACCTCTTGTGATTGGTGTATACGACCGTATAGCACCAGAGAGCGTTCTCACCTCTACACCGCAACTTTACAGTCGTGGAAGATTGGCCCTCGTTTACAAGCCTCAATCTTTTTGGATAACCATGGCCGATTCTCTCTACCAAAGCATCGTCATATTTTTCATCACCGAAGCCGTAAGATATTTACCTCTTTTTCAAGAATATCGAATAGTCGGTTTAAGACGCTCTATCACTTGCTCGCTCGGTAAAAATCCTGCCACACGTTTCATTTCGAGAGACGGAATATTTCAAGAAAAAATATTAGTTACACGTTGTTCCCCTTTCACCAGAGAAGAAGGTGTAACTTTTTCTTTTCTCGAAATATGAAGGGTCTCTTAGAAAAGCGTGTATCTGCTTTTTGGTCATCTCTCTCGCACTCATGCGACTGCTAGATCACCTTAAGACGCTCTATCACTTGCTCGGTCGGTAAAAATCCTGCTACACGTTTTATTTCGAGAGACGGAATATTTCAAGAAGAAATATTAGTTACACGTTGTTCCCCTTTCACCAGAGAAGAAGGTGTAACGTTTTTTTTGTTGTTTTTTTTTTTCTTAAAATATGAAGGGTCTCTTAGAAAACCGTGTATCTGCTTTTTGGTCATCTCTCTCGCACTCACGTGACTGCTAGATCACCTTAAGCCACCGATTAGTTCGAAATATGGCTGCAAACTTTCAATTGCACAGTCAAGTTCGAGTTGATTAGAAAAAACAAAAATTTCTCCTTATATTTCCAGGCCTATCACGATTCCGATGTCGATATCTGGGAATTTGGAACTACCATAACTACCTCTTGTATAATTGTAATGTCGATTCACATCGCCATTGAAATCAGATCGTGGGTGAGTGCGATTTTATTAGCAACGTCGTCAAGACAATCTCTTTCGTTTATTTCGGAGTTATTGCGATATTGATTTTTCGTGTCATCTCCGCATACATTTTGTTGTCCAGTCCAACTCGACAGATACAAGAAACTCAGAAGAAAACGAGTCTCCAACGCCGTAATGAAAGAATTTGAAACTTAAATTTTGCGGATGATCCTGCGTTTGTATCGAGAATCGAAATGGAGATTCGCACGATTCGATAGTACTGTGCACACAAATACATTTTTTATTCTGACCAGAATTTTGACAGTTGGATGCATTCGGATGAAAAAGGAAAATCTCTACTTTGACAATAATTGAATAATCATGTCGAAGAAATGAATAAAACGTTGAACGATTTGCAAAAAGAACAGGACAATTTTTAACGACCAAACGTTTATTTTTCTTCCAGACCATTATTCATGCGGGTGCGATACTTGCCTCGCTAGGAGTATTTTTCGGTTTTTGTCTAATTTACAACATTGCTTGTGTCAACTGCATGGGTCTACCTGGCTCATACTGGGTCATGCCAATAGCAATATCTCGACACGTATACTGGCTAACTGTCTTACTAGCAGCTGTTCTAGCGATTTTGCCAAGGTGTGTATCGTTGTTCGTTATTCCATAATAAATTTGATCGCGTGGAAAATCCTGCACCATAATCAGCCGGACGACTCACGACCGGAGTAGAATTTTTTTATGATCAAATGATTATTTTATTAAAAATCTTATTCGCAATGCAACTTTCGTGAAATTTAACTTTCCGCATATCGGTTTATCAGTTGCAAACAAAAAAGAAGGGATTCATGGAAAAGTCGGATGGATATTATCTCAAAGCTGTTTCGAATAATTTATTTTTCCAATCTCTAGATTGGTCTTCATAGCCGCGCGGAACACTATTGCACCGGATATGATGCAACGAACAGCATTAGCGGTATCCTCGAAACGACGCTCACGGAATCGTCGCCAAGGAATTGCAGAAAGAAGCGAAGGTGGTCTCGTTGCAGGCTGGTCGCGTTCGACCCAGCATGCAACGATCAGGTAACGGTAAATTACTGCCATATTGTAAAATGTAATATTAAGATGGAGGTTAATTGCGAGGCTGGTCGTGAACTTGACGAGAATATTCTCGGGGAATGATTCAAGCCCACGCAGACGCGGGCTCTTTCAATATGGAAGAAATTCAGTTACACATTCGAATGAGTAACGTCACTTTATTTTTCAAGAGCAGTGTTGAGATTTTTCAACATTTATTATTGTTTTCCAGGCCGAGTAATTGCGCTGGTAAAACAAACGCCTTGACGACCATCGCAGCTTAAGAATGGTGGAATGCATCGAAGCTGCCAAGACTTATTTACGGGACAAGGAAAAAAGCGATTTCACACCCGCCTGGAATCGTATATTTTTCTCAATTGGAATTGAAGAATCGTCGAACTCGACGCTCAGAGAGAACGTGATTAGAAACCCATTGTTGTCAAGGATTTTTTCAAGAGAATACGATTCGAGTTGATCGATATCGTGTCTTACGTGCCAGACTCAAAACTAGTGTTGAGTATTTGTACAACTAAGAAATTCGGTTGAAAAGTTGCATTTAGAGCGGGAAAAACGAAAAAATGAAGTTTTTTGATAAATGAATGCCGGAATTTCACGCTATGAGGATCTTTGGACGTTTCGTGCAAGCGTCCTCCTCTTCGTCAATCATTAACCCCCTCCTACCTTCTCTCCTTGTTATCTCTCGTGATCCAATTTTATACGTGATGGCGTAAAAAACGATTGTGCGAGTTTGTGATGCATCAAAAGTGGCCTTCCAGTTTTCCCTGTACTCTCTCTCTCACCCTTTATCTCTTTTTTAAATTCACTCACGAGAAACCGCTTTTCGTTGCATTTACTGGCTGTGACTATTAGGGGACCAAGTCTGCTTAGTTGAAACGCGCACGTCGACAGACCAATGAATATCTATTCTTGTTTGCCACATTTTTCAGAGCCTCACGTTGTAATTATTCAATCAAGACTTTGTGTGTCACTGTCCGTATTCCACCATGAAACCTTCGACTGTACACAATAAAGTGGCAACATTGACATTCGTTCACAAGAAACATTCGATTCTCAGGCTGTCAATAAATATTGAACCTGTGGAAACGAATATTCGTACAGAATTTCGCATTTCGAGTTTTCGTTTCTTCATCTTAACGGATATTGTAATTACTTTCACATTTTTCTCTCTGCACGGAGAGAAATGCCGGGAAATTTATATCACATATTACTATGCTACCATAGTTTTCTGGTGACAGTGTCATACCCTCTGAGAAATTTAAGCAAAAACATAGTAATTTTTATTAAAATTCTATCGGAAATAGTGGAAATTTGACATTTTTCGCCCAATTTTAGATGAAAAATTACTATGTTTTTGCTCAAATTTCTCAGAGCGTACGAAACTGTCACCAGAAAACTATGGAGGATAGTAATTTGTGATATAATTTTCCCCGCATTTCTCTCCGTGTGCCTTCACAAACTCTTAGCAGCATTTCAATGAGAATTTTATTTCTTCTGCTTTTCCGAATAAAATAACTTTTAGTTGGTTTGCCCTATTCTTATCCACGATTGGCCTCGATATCACACATCGACTAACCAAGGGCGTGCTCACTTTGAGCCTTGGAATATTTCATACAAGAGCTTTAAACACTTATTGCATTTTATTGCAAAAATCCTGTTGACTGTTTCGCACCAATCGGAGTTTCTTTTTTTTTTTCATAAAACCCGATCACTGAGTTCTTTTTCACTTCGAAAATCGTGTAAAGCAGAAAAAAGACGTATCGTTGGCCGAAAAAAAGAAAAATTCTATCCGACGACTATTTGTCTGAGTGTGACAAAAAAAATTGTAAACTAAAGAGTCGAAAAATAATTGTTGAGGCTCTAGAAAAATATTTCGGCGTTGATGAACGTTTTATTCGTTCAATTTGACAAAATGATGATTTAAAAAAAATGTCTTATCTCCCAACGGCAATTACTGCAATTGGCTTTTATCATTTTTCTATTTAATCGCTAAACCTTGAACGTAAGCCTTGTTCGCAATTACTAAACGCAGGGAGTATTTTTCGCGATTAATTAAATTAGCAAAGTAAAACTATAGAGAACAAAGCATTTTCATTTTTAGAGTCCAATCGAAAGAAAATCCAGGGGATCTGCCTCTCCGGCTTTTTAGTTAATTTCAACAATCACCGATGGAGTACGCGTATGTTAATGTAAAAATGTATATTGGAGCGTTTGGTGCACTTTTGCAAAAATGATAAACAGAATATAGTGTACAGTATTATAATGATAAATATATTTTTTCGTCCATGCTTGCCGAATTCGAATTAGATTGTAATATGACTTACGACGAGAAAGATTCATGTACTAAAACCGCAATTAAATATCACTTCTCGTACAAATTGAAAAATGCATAATGTGTACATAAATGTATTAAAAAATGTTCCACAGCCGCAAGATGTGAGTGTCAAGTGTGGTACGTTATTTTTTGTTTTTTTTTTTAATGAGAGAGCAAACGAAACCGAAAAAGTTTGTAGAATTTGGAAAAAACAACAGATTGAAAACATCGAGCCTGGCTTTGTGGACGATTTTAGAGACTCAACCCCGAACGACCCCAACGATCTATTTTTCCAAGCAGGCTCGAAAGAACCCTGATCTTCTCTTCAACATGAAATGTTCCTTGTACGCGACAATCAGGTTCCACTGTCAACTATTTTTTTTCGTTTTTCAATAACGAAGAGAATGGCTCATGATAAAGTCGTGTTGAGTGAATATTTAATGACAGAAACTCTATAAAGTGGAATGAAGTTTCGTGAAAATTCGACAAAATAAAAGTTTTTTTGTGCAAACTAAATGGGCATCGCTTTCGAGCCTTTTGTGGGGGTCTGGGGATGAGAATACTTCAAATATATCGATCAGTACGAGCATAATATTGTTCTTAAGTGAATCTATGACACGACAAAAAATTATCGTAATATTTTGATAAAAAGAATTAAAAAAATGGAATTACCGTTGTTTGCATATATATATATATATATTATATGTTATTGATAATTGATACATATACATGTTACATAGATTATTGCTAAGATTACGAAGAATTGAGCTACGAAATGGCCTCACTATATATCATCATAGAAACCCTTATTGTTATATAAATGAGAGAAAGAGATAAACACTCGCCTGTACATATATATATGGAAATAGTATTATATTATACATATACACAAAATACACTGCTTTATGTTTTTGGAAAAAACCTCAACAATCGTTATTCTTAATTTTCTTCTTTTCAAGGAAATTTTTTTTATTTATTTTGTGATAATTTCAATTTCAAACGCGACTCCAAGATTTATCGTTCAAATAATTGAGATCCTCACCTGCTGCGGCGTTGCCTGCGGTTGAATATTCTATTATAATTGTGAAATGAAAAAAATGTTTTTCTTTGAAAGTACGATTTTCGTTTCTGGTGATACGGAAAATGAGTAAGATTGAGGAAATTTTGAAAATTTATGCAACCGATAATTACTCACTTCCCTGCTGGGCTAGATAACGATAAGAAATACACAACAATCACGAAGAGACTGGTGAACGAATATTTTGACAGAGTGGGGGGTCTTTTGGCGCGCCACGACGTCTGCACTTCCGCGAAGCGAACTGTACAGTCCTGTGCCCTCCCCCCCTCCTGTCCAACATGACTACCGCACTCAAGATCGGGTGCCAGTCGAGTATGTCTCAGTGCAACTCAGTAGCTCCTTGTGAGCTCCTCGTGTGCGACGCGCTTGTCAATATCGTGTGAGAAAACATCTTTCCGAGCATCTCTTGGCGTCGTGTTTTACTTTTTTACTATTNTGAACGAATATTTTGACAGAGTGGGGGGTCTTTTGGCGCGCCACGACGTCTGCACTTCCGCGAAGCGAACTGTACAGTCCTGTGCCCTCCCCCCCTCCTGTCCAACATGACTACCGCACTCAAGATCGGGTGCCAGTCGAGTATGTCTCAGTGCAACTCAGTAGCTCCTTGTGAGCTCCTCGTGAGCGACGCGCTTATCAATATCGTGTGAGAAAACATCTTTCCGAGCATCTCTTGGCGTCATGTTTTACTTTTTTACTATTCGTTGTAGTCGGTGGCATTCCGCGATTTGGTAGTTGCGTGACCCGTCGATTGGATCGCGACCAAAAAAAAAGCACGTGGTTTTAATTTTATCGTCATTCAAATCGCTGTGACTCGTGCTTCGAACGTAAATACCAAACAAAGGTTTTCAAGTGCCCCAATCTAGACGACTTCCGCTTCAGACCTGAGGAATATTCTTTTCCTACCTGTATGTGTATCTATTGATATATATATACATCACGTATGTTCACAAAAGAAGCCTCTGCATTGCATCGCTCCTACAGTGCGGTTCATGTCAGCTGTTTCACTCCCACTCAGATTTTAGCCTTTCTCCGCATTCTCTCTCGCTCTTGCTCCCGACAGATTTACGATCCCCTACCCAAATCCTCATTATTCGAACGATTGTCGCACTTTGTTCCCACTCCCCGTCGCTACGAATTTTCAACACCTAAATCCATCGACGTGGAACGGGGAGACTGTTTTGATTGAAGCTCTTACTTTCCTTGGTACCAAAACACCATGCTCCTCGATTCAGTTAGCTAGGTATTTCTTTCATCGCTATTAGGAGAAGGATTTCCACATTACACATAAAGTTTCGAGAATTCACGTCTAGCAAATCGAAAAGCAAGCCGGTGGTTTAAATTCGATTAAAGAAAAAAAAAAGTGCAAAAAATGACTGAAATGTTTGTTTGTTCAAAAATGGGACCGTAGTCGGCTGTCCCTCGTAGTTTATTCTCGATTCATGGATAAACTAGATCATCAGGTACAATCCACATGGAAATTATTCCAATTCAACGGTTAACCTCTTTTCCTTTAGCAGGACTCTCGCGATACTGGGGAATGTGTTTAATCGTTCTATTTGGATTGTGATATAAATTACATTTTGATAAGATACGCGACAGTTGAAAAATAAGAAAAGTGTCAATCGGTTGAATTCTTAAAAATGTTTTATCTCTATGAAAATAAAGTTCTATCGAGTTTTATTTGACAGCAGACGGTCGTAATACACGACGCTGTCTAGAGCTTTGTATGACTTTACAGTTATTTGGCATTTTTCACAATAAAGCTCGACAATCAGATCAAAATACGAATATAGAATAATTTACCGCTGCCAGAAAATACTTTGTGCAACTGTTTCGTTTTTTATCATTTTTCTCGCAGTCCGAACTCGCCTTTGCACAGCCATCTTTGATTCGTCGTTATCCTGTGTACTCTTTGTTCTTTTCCCGGTTGCTAGCGCGGAGAGTGTTATCCTCGTTCGAGCAAAATGTCACTAAATCTACCGCATCGAAAATGCTATTTTTATTCGAATGACTAACGGGAATCCACCAAAGCCAACTAGATCGCGAAACACAGCGATCTATTCGGTGATAAAAATTGCCAACCAGTTCGTAAAGATAATTTTATATAAAAAATGCAGTCAATGGACCTCGAATCCGATATTTTTTCTATTTTATTCAATAAATTTATATTCAAATATGAAAAATATGAACATCGAAGTACATGACGATCGTTTTCTGAGGAACGATTACGTTTTAGATTTCATCGGATATCTGGATAGCAATTTATTTCCTCGTAATGTTCAAGCCTTCGGGGAGTCTCGACTTTGAATTAATTGGAGGCTATCGTATACGCCTCGAGGGATATCGCAATAAGATCAATATTAATATTATTTTTTTCTCGTTGTACCACTCGGAGGGAATGAAATTTGGAAAATAACCGAAAAGACTTGGGAAAAACCGGATGACCTTGAATTTGCGGTAATCGATTGTGTAAAACGCAAATCGTTTTGAAAATAAAACACAATTTCCTATAAATATGGGAAAAATGGATTTTTACTTATGTATTTATTTGTTTTAAAATCAAGGTCATCTCGGGATTACCGCATCGTGAATTTTCCGGTATTAAGAAAACGAATAACGCGAGTTGACTAAATTTTGAGGAATCATGAGCAATTTCAAAACTTGTGTCGTTTTTACGAAAGAAATTGATCCCCATTATCCGAGCAATATAGATTTTTTCAAAATCTCACAGAATCAACAAAAGAGAAAACAAACGATGATTTATTAAATTATACTTTGCTGCTCGGCCAATATTTAGTTTATCTCGTTGACAAAGTCGCAAGAATTCTTAGCCCATGCATACGAAACATTAAATATTTATTCGAACGAGTGAATCGCAATAGTTACCTTAAACCTGACTGTTAAAACTCAAGCCTGGTATTAGCTTGACCTTCGTTGATTCTCTTCTCTATCTCTCTCGTTCTTTGGCAACAAGTGTACCATCAGCAACTCGAGCAGGTGTAATTTAGTCTCGCGAGTGCAACAAACCGTCACTACTGCCGCGTCACTTCGAGAAATATATTGTACACAAAAGTGAGAACATTCACGTATACACAACATGATCGAGAGATTGATTCGGTCGAGCACAGAAATCTCGTGACACAGACACTCGTCTCGCTTTATTTCTCGAGCTCATCAGCGTAAGCACGTGCTTCGCATGGCTATTTTTTCACCGAGACTTGCGAGTCAGCTGATTTCTTTTAAAAATTTGTCTCAAGATAATTCGGTCTCTTCGTACAAACACGAATCCTTATACATAATGATACAGAAAATATTGGTCATTATTATCGGGGTTATGATTCTCAAATTGGCCACTAAAATTTTTAACATTTTTCAAATATTGCAGGAAAAAAAAAGTAACTAGAAAAAATATGTTTTGTTTTTTTTTTGTCTAGCCGTGAGTCGATCCTTGAAAATTGTTGGCAGCAGGCACGTGTGGAATCGGCGAATGATGGGCTTCGATAACAATAACTCTCAACTCTTAACTGTTCGATACGACAGACTGCGTGGCTCTTGTTTCGCTTTATTGCAAAACTATAGCTTTTATGTTTCATTTTTTTTCAACATAATGACACTTGAAAGATTCCGAGGAAAATACCATTTCTATATCTCTGTGACCTCGGACTTTTGTATCTTTCATCACGTGCAAAGTTTTTTACGCTTTCAGTAGTTTTCGTATTCTTCATATGTCGTTATCGTTTCTTCCGTTCTTTACGAATTGATGAAGATTATCCTTCGCGCTTTATAACCTACGACATTCGCTCTCATGTGCCACAGAGAATTTCATTCAGCTGAGAAAAGGCCACAGGGTCACGCGTTAAATCTACTCTCTTTCTCAATGGACGCGATCATCTTGCGAATTGCGTCACTTAATAGTCTGTCAGTTTTTCCTATTATGAAGCTCTAAATCTTCAAGGAAAATGAAATAATGATATCGATGAGTTTTTTCGTCTATGGATCAACAAACACTTTGCAGTTTGCATCAGGAAAAATTCAAATAAATTAGGGGTCGTCGAAAAAATATGCAATTTTTCAATTCCGAAAAAAAAAACGGTTCGTTTTCATCAACGATTATTATGTACACGGAGAGAAATGGGGGAAATTTATATCACAAATTACTATGCTCCATAGTTTTCTGGCGACAGTTTCGTACGGTCTGAGGAATTTGAGCAAAAACATAGTAATTTTTCATCTGAAATTGGGCGAAAAATGTCAAATTTCCGCTATTTCCGATAGAATTTTAATAAAAATTACTATGTGTTTGGTAAAATTTCTCAGAGGGACGAAACTGTCACCAGAAAACTATGGTGACATAGTAATATGTGATATAAATTTCCCCGCATTTCTCTCCGTGCGCGAAGGTTAGAGGGAACATCACGTTGCACGATATACTTACGCAAGTGCGTATGAGCGACCGACTGAGAATATATTATCACTCCGAAGTATCCCCATAACAATGCGACGTATCCGTTTAGCAATTCGTCATTGTAAAGCCCGCGAAAACTCGACGCGAAACATTCATAATACGAGAAACATACAATGATGAATACCCGGTTGAGTAGAAAGGAAGTCTCTCACGGACGCACGAGTTATCACTCTTGTCGTTCGAAAGGAAAAAAAAGCATGTCACTTACTTCACGACTCTTGGTTCTCCTTTCCACGACCTCCAGGCTCTTTTCCTCAAAATTTCGATCTCTTCGACCTGAGCAATGATTCGGAGCATCGTTTATCGTTATCATGAGGAAATAACATCAGAAAACATTTATTCTCGAATGAAAGAAAGTCTCTCGATTGAAATACTAGGTCGCGTTCGGTTCCTTGAAACTTTTCGTTCTATTGTCAGAGCCAGTGCATACGATCGATCACCTCGTTTTGCACTTTGCCTTATTTTTGCCTTAACCCACTGAAACACAATGTATTTTTTTATGTGCGTATGTCTGTGTGTGCGCATACATTTATGGTTCGTAGTCCGACACGTCGTGTTGCATCTATCCATGGATTTCCGTGTAACCTTTGCTTTCAAGGCAACGACCACGAGCGTGTTATATACCGCGCGCGCACGCCTCTGGCCCAGACATGCAACAGTCGCCACACACATGTTTTTTCTCTTGTCTTTCTGGCTTTACATCACAAATATTGCACGTAAATTTTCCCTGCCTGCAAGTGTGATGTCATTCCGCGAGAAATTTCCAGGAAACACTTTTCTACAAACTGCCTCGCTCTGCAATAATACTTAATACTCAATGCCGAGTACAAGATGCTGTTGGATTCCTCATAATCACGAAAGCCAGAGACTCGTAATCTCGCATAATCCGAAGATTTATTATTTTTTATAATTTTCTCAATTGCTTTCGATTTTTGACACTATCGGGAATCGATGTGGCCGAATTGTCATTGTGTTGGAAATAAACACAAGAGGAAACTTCCATCACAGCCCATAGCCCCCCAATGCTCACTGATTAAATATTGAGCCCCGTACTACGCGCCTCCTAATTTATCCCCCTTTCCCATCCGACCCGTAAAAGTTTGTTGTCACTGTTATTGAAATTTGGACTCGATACTTTTGCAGAGGTTCAATGTGAATATCCCAATTAAATGTTCGATTCACAGATTTTTGAACATGCGCTTCAAACTTTCGTATTAAAAGTACAGAATGAAGTTTATGTCAAAAAATCAGTTTCTGCAGAAATCTCTGTCCAACAATTGGAAAAAAACGATGTCGAAGTTGGCATTATTCAAGTGTGACGAAAAATTGGTTTTTTACTCACGCTTTATTCAAATTTTCGATTCGTTATAATTTTTTTGGTCGATTAACTTTGGAGGTAGAAAAAAATGAGGTAATTTTGCTCCGATCTAACGATGCCAACTTCTAAATGTCAAAAATCTGTGTGTCGCCCTTTTTCCTGTGAAACATGTTACGCAATATGATGAATTACATGTTTACTCGATGATTAGTCACGCGTGCAAACATTGTCACAACTGTGCCGAAGCAACGCGGCAAAGAGAGGGAACAATTACTTCCTCCCCCCGTTTTTTGGTAAATAATCTTGATGTTTTTACCGAGCTAGGAATTCTCTGCACACAGTGGTTGGACAGCGGTCCGTGGAACACGAGCTGATCGACAAAGGCAAGGTCTGTCCCGGCGAGCCAAAAGAAACGACACCGTGAGACTCGTACGCGATTTGAAACGAGAGTGCTGAGTGCCTTAATGTGATATATTATGTTACGACGGGAAATGGTGACTACGCTAATTTGTGTATGCACGACGATCATAGTTTATAAATAAACGGATTGTGTGTATAGATGCACATGCATTGCAATTTTGTGTGAGTGTCTGAGAGTCTCCGAGCAGCTTGACACGATGAACTGCCGTTATTCGAGGTTACTTAACATCTGACGAAATTAAACGACGTTTTTATTTTTTACTCAACACCGAACCTTTTCGTGTAATTATAAAAATCGTAACATCCGTTATCCCATCGATTATCGCCGACGGAACGTTCGAACCTCGAGAGCAACATTCATTGAACTGTGACCGTCATTTTAATGAACGCTCGATTAATTTTTCAAATACGTCGCTATATACGAGCAACATTTTCGAAGGATTGATATTTGGCCGAAGAAAGATTGGCTGCCGGCTGATTGATGCAAATTCATTAACAACGGATAATTGACACTGTGGCATAAGTGATAATTGACCCTCGTGAATGCTGTAAAGGGAGCAACAATGTACAAACAATCGAGGCATATTGAATCTATTTTTTCATAGTGTTTGTCGTGATGGAAAGTGAATGCCTCAGAGAAAGGACCAAACAATCAAGAGTTCCTGCTGCTGCTTCATTTCCTCAAAGGAAAGTTACAGGATTGCGAAAAAGTTGCAGCAATCGAAGCTTGAACAGATAAAACGTAACTGTTTGGAATAAAGAGAATAATCGTGAGAACATTTCCAAGAAATAAACGTCGTCGATCAGTATTTCCTTATAGACTAATGACTCGTCAGTAATATAGAAATCCGTGAATAAGGCAAAAGAATTGTGATTCAAACAAAGAGCAATAACGTTAAGAAGTCTCTATACGAAGCAAAGGCCTGTTTCCATAATCAGTTGATTCAACGAGATCATAATTAATGTGTCTGATTGGCGTGTCACGAAGTTTCGTAATATCCATTGCATCGTCGTCGAATCAAGACAATCGTTAGCTAGCACGAACACGAGAGTTCATGCGGAATTGCTCGAAATCGAAACGAGTTTGATAAATATCCTCGTTGACCTCGATGCGTCGGTTCTTGTGGTTCAGGAAAAAGACGGATCATCTTTCAAGGATTAACGAGCATCTTGCACGGACGTCGAGCTCACTATTTATTGCAAGTTAAAAAGCACAACGTGTCGCGCCATCGAGTACTGGAAATATTTCGTAACGATTACCGATACACTTGAAGAAAAACTTGAACAAAAAGTCAAGCACAATTAGACACTTTTTTACCAGCCGAATAGATCGAATTTCCCGAGTGCCATAACCGTTTTCTCGTGTCTTTGCATTTGTCATTCAATGTTAATGACTCGAGTCAATAGAAACGAATGTTACGATGCTCACTCAAATAAGACAAAGCCGATGATAGCGAATACTCTTCGGTGCGGAATTTTGTTGGAAGGAGCAAAAAATGACCGTCACTTACACGGCCGAAGTTGCCTCATGTCGAGGTCTTGGATGCTTCCTCAAACTTCTCCTAAGGTGAGAAATACCAAATCATTCATTTTTTATCACCAACTATTTTTCCTGCAATGTTGCCAAGTTTCGAAAATGTCAGGGCTGTTTGAAGAGGAATTTCGCGAATGCATTATCTCTCAAGCATCTCGGGAATGTCTCACGCGGTTAATTTATTTTTCACGTCATTTGATAAAAGAAATATAATGACGAATATGCGGATGTTTCACGCGTCGGAAATTCCCACTTAAATATAGAACTGCCTTCAACTCTCGTTCTCAAATATTCCGTTTTTTTTTTAATCCAAATTTAAAAATATCTTTATCACTTGCGTGAGACTTAAAAGGTATAACTATCGCAGAATGGGTTGATTTAGGATTTTCTTGAAATTTAGTGTAAATATTCTTGACATTAAAACGAACAACTTTCCTATGAGACGAAACATTTTCTGCCGTCTAGAATTTGAGATATTTCATTTCCAATTTTCTATTTTTCCCTTCTAAACGCATGTAAATTGAAGTCGCGTTTCTTTTGTTTTTTCTTGCAACTTTTTTAACGAAACGTCACTTCAATTTACATGCGTTTAGATGGGAAAAATATAAAATTGGAAATGAAATATCTCAAATTCTAGACGGCAGAAAATGTTTCGTCTCATAAGAAAGTTGTTCGTTTTAATGTCAAGAATATTTACACTAAATTTCAAGAAAATCCTAAATCAACCCATTCTGCGATAGTTATACCTTAAAAAATAATGAAGCTGTACATTTTATTTTCTTGAAATTGTTCCAAAGTTTTCAAAATCTGTGCCTCTTACCAGGTCACTGGCGTTTACCTTGATAATTCTCACAAAGCGGAATACTAATCAGTTCAGCTTTCGTATTCATAACTTTGGACCGCCTGCCCATTGGGTATTATCACAATTTTGCTTTGTTTTTTTTTCTTTAATCCGTCAACGTTTTTTCATCGTTTTTCGAAACTGTGTCATCGTCGCTCGATAAATCAGAGTTGCTGGCATAAAACTAGACTATAAATTATATTTTCATCAACGACCTCATAAGCTCTTGAGCTTGTTGTTGTTGTTGTTGTTTTTTTTTTTATTGCTAATAGGACCGCGTTCTACTTTAAAACATGTTTGCAAAGAGACGATAACGCTCAGCCCACCAATTCATGACGAAACCATGGACTTTATGTGATAACGTGACGACACTCGACGACACGATACCACACGCAACCGCATAGGGAAAATCCCTCAATTACGAAGTAAAATTGCACTTTAGCACGAATGACTATTTATCGATCGGTCGGAAAAGTGTCACGCACGCAGATCTCCGTTTTTCCGGATCTCTAACAAACATCCAACGAACAGTATAGACACGGAGCCTAACTCATGACAGACATCATCGCCACGACCAGTTGAACGAGTGATAAGATAAACGATGAGTGAAACGAAAAATGTATAAAAAGCTGTTGAGCTCCGAATTTTGAGCTCTTCAACATTTACTATTAAAATAAAGTTTGTAAATTTGATGAGAATCCGGAACAAAAAAAAATCAATGAATTAGGGCTCATGGAAATTGAGCAAAATCGCTCTTGCACATTTCCTGAGTCCAGGTTCTCTCATGCGTCAACTTAGTCGCACCCAACCAAGTACTGGCTTCGCCCAAAGTAACTAAGTTAGCCTGAGAGATCGTGGAAAGCATACACGGACCATTGTCGTTAGCAAACTCATGATGCTGAAGTTTGCATCGTTGGAATGCGACGAAATTCTGTTTTTTCTTGAACGCAACTCGTAATAAATATTCAATATTTGGTCTGGACACTAAAAAGATCCTCCTTGCCACCTAAAAACTCAATCAACACAAAAACATTGTCACAATTTTCAAAATTCAATAAATAATTGATAGATCAAATATTTTTCGTTGAATATCAACGTTGCAAACTTCAGAGTCGTAGCAAACTCGGCTAATATACTAATAAAGCTTTTTTTTTTTGTTTTTTTTTTTTTTTNTTTTTTACTTTAAAGATGGAGAGCCAGCGTCTACAAACTGGTATGGTTAGATTTGGCACTTTTTCTCGTAATTTATTACGCCCTGGCTGGTCTTTACCGCTGGATCTTGGACAGGGAACAACAAAAAACGTTCGAGCAAGTAGTTCTTTATTGCAAAGAGTACAGCGACCTGATACCCCTCTCGTTCGTCCTTGGCTTTTACGTCAGTATCGTCATGACCAGATGGTGGAATCAGTACATGGCGATACCATGGCCGGATTCGATAGCAGTTTTTGTATCAGCAACTATCCATGGAAACGACGAACGAGGAAGGCTCATGAGACGAACGATCGTGAGGTAAAGAGAACAATGAATAATCCGTAATTTCATTTTCTTAATTATCAAGGCGTTCAAAATTCTTTCCACATTACAAAGTAATTCCGAGTAAATCACAAAAAAATCGCTAAGACGCACATTTTAAAGATTTCGATCATGACGAAAATGATATCATTCAGAAAGCGAAATAGCACCATGAAGCCATTGAAAGAGAACCGAGCGGATTTTTTGCTTTTTTATTTTGGTAAATTGTAACGCATACTTTACGGGCTCGGACGCTGTTCAGTTTTTGCTGATTCGTTGGATCATTATTCTTAGAATCGTCATCGACACCTTGGGTTTTATATTTTTCGAATTATCCAGCGAGGATCGTTAAGTTTATGGATTTGTAATCGTAATCGTAACAATAAACTAGCAAATTGCATCCTCGAACTTCAATATCTATATACGTTTCAGATAAATTTTTAAGTCACTCGAATGAGTTTTAAAGCTTTATTGATAACAGACCGACTTCATGTCGTTCGAGACACTCATCGCTCGATTATGATCAAAACAACTAAAGAGGACGATTCTACGTATAACATTGAATTCGTCATATTTGGCTTAAATCGTGAAAATAATTTTTCAATTAACCCAAATGGCAATCTCCTGTATTCTCACCGCGTTCTGTCGCTCTTCAGCATCGTGCGTCATACAACCCTTCGCGAGAGATTAATTACGCAATCGGCCCAGACAGCGATAAAGATTGCGTCAATCAATCAGATTTCCGCACTTGCACGCCTCTTGAGTAGACACTGTCAAAAAATTCATTCCCTCCCAGTACAATTTCGTTGAGTCATATTTCTACCAACAAAATTTAGCCATAGCCATCGAAAGAGCTTTTTATCTTTGAATGTAGAAAACAATAACAAATTTGTTTTTTTTTTGTTTTCTTTCGTTTACAGATACGTCTGCGTTTGTCTGACCATTGTTCTAACGAGTATATCACCGCGAGTGAAAAAGCGTTTTCCAACGTTGGATCACTTCGTTGACGCGGGTCTGTTGCTCGAGAATGAATTAGCAATATTTCAAAGTTTGAATGCAAAGTTTCCCAAGCCAAGTAAACACTGGCTGCCGATTGTTTGGGCTTCGAGTATCGTCACGAGGGCACGAAAGGAGGGCAGGATACGAGACGACTTTGCCGTCAAGACGCTTATAGATGAATTAAATAAATTTCGTGGTCATTGCGGGAGCCTCATTCATTACGACACGATTAGCATACCACTTGTGTATACGCAGGTCGTTACACTCGCCGTTTATTCCTATTTCATTACCAGTGTCATGGGAAGACAGTGGATCCAAAAATCCACGGAGGAAACTACCGTCGATTATTATTTTCCTGTTTTTACAACGCTCCAGTTCTTTTTTTATATGGGTTGGCTCAAAGTTGCTGAAACACTTATCAATCCATTCGGTGAGGATGACGATGACTTCGAGGTCAATTGGATCGTCGATCGAAACTTGCAGGTTAGTCATTTCCTCAAATTCCAACAAGTCTCTGAAATTACGACGATCACTCTGGAAAAAGCAACCGAAGGAATGATTTATTTCTTGTTATATGTCGAAAATTTTCATTGAGCTTCCATTTCCCTTAGTGTCAGTTATTGTTTCGCATTTCATAAGAATATCGATTTTTTTTAATCATAACAATACGAAAGCTCCGCTCAAGTGAATCGTTGTGTTGATCACAAATTTTGTGCTTTATTTTCCTCAAGGTGAGTTATTTGATTGTCGACGAGATGCATCACGAGCATCCGGAATTGATCCGTGATCAATATTGGGACGAAGTATTCCCCGTTGAACTGCCATACACGGCGGCCGCTCAACCCTTCCGAGAGGAGCATCCTGAACCTTCGACAGCTGGAATTCAACTTTCGGCTGCCCAGCAAGAGCTCCATCCGTCGTCCGTAAGAATCGATGAGATGGTGCCTGAATCTTATCCAGGCAAATTCCGGTCAGACATTGCTGACGATGCAACATCCGGTATTCACTTCACCGCCGGTGGAAAAATGTCCAGGTTAGTGAATTTTACGACCTGTACACGGAGAGAAATGCGGGGAAATTTATATCACAAATTACTATGCTCCATAGTTTTCTGGTAACAGTTTCGTACGCTCTGAGAAATTTTAGCAAAAACATAGTAATTTTTCATCTAAAATTGGGCGAAAAATGTCAAATTTCCGCTATTTCCGATAGAATTTTAATAAAAATTACTATGTTTTTGCTAAAATTTCTCGGACGGTACGACACTGTCACCAGAAAACTATGGTGGCATAGTAATATGTGATACAAATTTCCCGGCATTTCTCTTCGTGTATGCAACTTTTTCTATGGATAGAGTTCCTTTGAATTAGCGCCACACAGAAAGGATAGTAATACCTAATAGCTCGCGTAATTTTAAGAGGTTTCGCTCTTATTTATAAAAATCACAATTTTCTCTAGTTTCTCATAAGAGCGTGTGTTAAAAGTTGCCATTTTCAGCATTAAATATTTCGATTCCCAAATGGTGTAGTCTCTAAAAACTTTGCACGCACTTTTATGTAGCATCGAAAAAGCTTCATTTAGTTTTTCAAAAAAATCGCTCGTAAAATTTTTCCGGAACTTTGTTTAGTGAACTTAGGCTCGCGCGAACCATTGTGTATGTAAGAAAAACTTGAAACAAAAATGTCGATTTGACCGTCGCCATACAACGTCCTTAATTGTCCTTGCTGTCTATACTTTTCACGACGTTGAGAAAAACGTTCTCTTTCGATCCAAAGCCCGTTGCAATTTTGCGAATTAAAATCATAAACATCAGTCCTGTTACTTTGATCATTGGACATTTCCACTTTAGCGAAAAAATATGATCCCAACGTACGGTCTAATCGAACGATTATCAACGGATTTGATTGAAGTGATAAAATTAATGCAATCGGAAATAGCACTTTGAGAATTAATCAAGCCGAGGATCCGCGAATGATTGAGTATAATCTTATCGATCGAATTCTCGTTCGTTTAATGCATCAAATTTCTTCATTTATAGAAATGATTAAATTTAAAAAATCGATTACTTCCAACGTATTTGCTCAATAAATCGAATGAATGAATGCGGACGATTAAAGCGAAGTGAAATATTAATGCTTCCGTTTAATTGATACTGAAACGCTAATGTCGCCTTGAATATTCAAAAGGAGCGCGAGTCGAGTCAGTACGCGAGATCGAGCCATGAGCGGTGGTTCAACAGCCAGCAATATAGGCGGCTCGTTAACAAGGGTAAACAGTGTTACGAGCGTACTGAAGAGGTTATTTAGTAAGGAAGACAGAACTGACGGAGGTTCCGGATCAAAAACTCCCGGTCGAATACCAAATTCGTGCTCTGCTGCTTCTCTACAGAATCGTTATCAAGGTAAACAAAAATCTGATCTAATTGGTCTTTGAATTTAAAAAAAAAAAAAAACAACAACAGCGTCGCCAAATTTTTATCCAATTGTAAAGAGTCGAGATTTATAAAAAGAAATTTTCATTTTTTTTTCAATTTTTTTTATAAATATGACAGGATTGTTGTGGAAATTGAAAAAATTGACGACCGGCCCTGGGGCAAATAAAGTTTGACATGGAAATTTGAATGATGCTGAAATTATATGATTAAGCATCGAACGCGAATGATGAAACGATGGATCAATTTTTCAGGCACTGGTTCTATGAAAATTGGAGTTATCGAGGAAGTCGATGAACAAATGACCATGACCTCCATGCGACCTGAGACCCGGCCACACATTCAGAGCATATTTCCTCAAGGACCTCCGCCACCTAGCTTGCCGGTCGATGTGCCAGGGATGAAAAGAAATGGCGAAATTTTATCAACCAGTGCACCAGCCGGTCCCGGGCTCAGCACGAATCGTTATCTAAGCCGTCCCAGGTTTGTGTCCTTCTAGTCTGTCAGCATTTCCATTCAGTTATAAGTTGATCAAGTTTTCGTTAAATAATCTTCAACATTTTTCCCATGAAAATTTCTTTATTAATTATAGAAAATTATTTGTTCGAATAGAGTTTACACATTCTCATAATTTCACGCTTGAAAGCTCCTTCAACCGATCATTGCAATTGTAAAAAATTTCAGAACGCAACTGTCAACACACTCGGCAAGATCGAGTGCGGCGTTCGATCCAGTTCCGAATTACGATGGTTGTGGAACCGTCGAAGAGGACAACGTGAGTTCTCGAAGTTCCGTCTGCTCGACGGTCAGCTCGGACGACGATTTCACAAGATTGAAACTGGAGCGCGACAAGGAACGTCGTGACAGAGCAATGAAAAAATTGGTACGAAGTGTCAGTGGCAATCGTCGTAACGATGGACCGTCTTCCTTGGAATTGGACACGGAAACGTTGTTGAACGAGATGGCAGAGGCTTCAAAAATCTCTTTACAACGCAGTGATCAAAACTCGAAAAACGAGTCAGAAAACGTTTGAGATCGAAGAATCATTTTATTCTTAGATAAACGAAAAAAGCTATTTTTGTGTTAAAAAAAAAAAAAAAAAAAAAAAANCGCGGCGATGGTTAATTTTCCATGCAACGATGCGGGACTGGAAAGTGATTTTAGGAAAACGATCATGTCCACCGTGAAGTTTGAAAAGTATTCCCGAATCATTGGAGTGAGTATTTTTAACACACGCTCACCGACACAAGTCATCAAGACCTAGTGTAAAGGTAAAAGTATGAAAAGGTTAGAAATAAGAAAAAAAACCTCGGTCGGTTAAAAAGTCGACTATATAGAAAAAACGGTCGATCAAGAAAGTACTTAAATTCTACAAAGTATAATTAATGCCTTATGAGAGAACGAATCGTAATTGGGTCAAAACTTTCACCTATTTGACGGCTTAAATATTTTATAAATGACTTGTACTGTGCTACTTGATAGTTTAAGAGAAAGATGCATCTGAATCCTAAAAAAAAGCAAATATCTGTGGTTCGAGGCTTCGCAACCTTGACGATTTGTATGAAAATTTGTCACTTTTTAATTAATATAAACACAAAATCGTATTGCTTTTTCGTTAGGAAACAAATGATCGTTATTGTTTATTTATAAAATTGACTAAAGGAAATAATTATATAAAAGTACCAGAAAATCGAGGGTTATCGATGCGATGTTAAGATTTGACGAAAGCATAATGATGATTGTTCGCTCCGTGGATCAACTGGTGATGCATAAACAATCTTTGGAGCGTTTGAAAAACGTGGCGCGGTCGATCACGTCCACGTATAAATCAATTTTATTTGTATATATGCTTTTTACGTGCACTCGCTATTAGCAAGAAGCAAAATGAACGAAAAACCTCAGGCAGGCCTAGGAAAATCAACAATTTTTCTATCGAAAAAAATTGTTTTTTCTTTTTTTTTTTTTCGTATAAATTTCGTAGAGAAAATGTCCGCGGAGGCATCTCGTTGACCAAACTGAAGTTCAACGACTTGTTCGATCAAGTGCGATAAAACGGGTCGGCAAGAAAAGTTCATTCAAATACGACGACGTTTATAAATATATTTATGTACATAACTTCGCTAATGGCAAATAGCATACGAATATGCACCCTTGTATTAAAAGATTTTTAAGCTTCGAAAAAAAAGACAAAAATAAACACGCTAGCGCCTTAAAACCGTGATATTAAAAACAAAACATTGAGACATTTGTATTGAGCACACGAAACGCTCGAGAGGCAGACAAGCACGCGAGCATTCCAGCTATATAGCGCGGATAGAGCGCCCGGTGACTTTTTTATATTTATATAAAAAGACAAGAAGAAAGTTAAACCGAAATAAATGAATAATCGCTCGATTCGAAAACTTGTTAAATTTGAGTTTTATCTATTTTTTTGTTCCAGTTGCGAATATTTATAGACGTTAAGAGTTTTCTTGTGGAAAAGTGAGCAACGAATGAAAGGGATTGATCGAATACATTTGCTTCCCATGAAGAAACAAGTGAGACGTGTAACGGTGAATCTTGGAAGAAAAATTGTTGCTTTCATTTCGTCGACAGCTGCACGGAGAGAAATGCCGGGAAATTTATATCACATATTACTATGCCACCATAGTTTTCTGGTGAGAGTGTCGTCCCTCTGAGAAATTTTAGCAAAAACAGTAATTTTTATTAAAATTGTATCGGAAATAGCGGAAATTTGACATTTTTCGCCCAATTTTAGATGAAAAATTACTATGTTTTTGCTGAAATTTCTCAGAGCGTACGAAACTGTCACCAGAAAACTCTGGAGCATAGTAATTTGTGATATAAATTTCCCCGCATTTCTCTCCGTGTGTGATTGACAAGCAGCATTGAGAAATTGCCTACTAAAATTTTTAAATCTCTTCGCTTGCGGGTACGTCCGAGGCGAGTTAGAAAGGAAATAATTGCTTTAAAATATCTGCTCTTCGAGTATTTAATTGCTCAATTATTGTATCGCGCGATTAAAATGGCATCATTTTAACGATTCCACGTTAAAAGTTACTGCTGCGATTCAATTGAGTCCGAATAATGCTGAATTTCTCAAAATCTTTAAAGCTTCACTTCGTGCATCAAAAGACATGCACTGTTGAAAAATAGACTTTCACGTTAACGAGCGTGAAGCTCAATAATCTTTCTATAAATTTATTATTTTCTGACATGTTTTTCAACTGGAAACAATTCATTTTTATTATTTCCACTGTTTTTTTTGAGATTACCGGTTAATTCACTTCAACACTCGTCCCTCACCATTTCGACCAATTTCTGACCAACCACAAATAATCAAAAAAATAACAATTAGCTCACAGCCTAAGAATTCTGCAACAAATCGATGTCACCATTGCAATACGTTCAACTGTTCCCTCGAATGTTTCTGCACAAAATTGATGGCAGTATATTTTCACAGACAGCCTGATTATTCGCCCTGATTATTGCGAACGAAATGAATTTAACAAGAAAACACTGATACCGCAGATTTAACTCAACTGAATCGCAAGCTGCGATCACCTTGATGTATACGTTTGCTACAAAGAACGTTGTTATGTACAATATCCAATATGCGTATCTATTTACATATATTTCTATATACAGAGAATAATAGTATACGTAAAATTATGGAACAGCATTCCATCGGGTGGGATGAGCCTGAAGTTGGCATCGACGCAATGCCACGAAATGAAAAAAAAAAAAATTCAACCCCCTGGACAGGGTTGTTCCGGAACGAATTTTTTTCCTCAGTTTTTTCCTTACCTCTTTTAAATCTTACGAATCGATTTGTCAAATAAAAAAGTGCAGAATCATTTTTCAATTTTTTTTTTTTTTCATTTCGTGGCATTGCGTCGATGCAAACTTCAGGCTCATCGGGTGGGTCAAAGTTATGGTGGTACTTGACAACGGGAGTGCAGTCTATGTAGACAACGTTTTTGCGACACATTGTTTTACCAGTATTACCGTTGAAATAATAAAAATAAAAAAGTAAACGAAAAATGACAAATGGAACAGTCAGAAATGTTGTTTTTTAGTTTCAACTAGAGCGAGGATCGAATTCCCGTGACCACGAGCAAGTTGATGTTTCGTTTATTCAAATTTTGAGGATCTCTACGAAACGCTCGTTGTTGCAATAATCCTTGTAAGTATGATCGTGCTTTAGTTTGTAATCTGGATATTTGTTTGTGAAATATTTGACGTACTCGGGATGCGACGGATCGACTTCGAGAAAAAGACGTCCACCAGTTCGTAAAGCGTTTGCAGAATATTTCATTATTGCCTTGATAACGTTGAGGCCATCGGGACCTCCATCCAACGCTCTAATATCCTCGTAGCTGAAAAACGAAAAAATAATTTGCTCTTATTTTCTTAAACACACAAAAACTTTGAATCAGAAGATGAAAACTATGAGGGAATTGCTTTCTTACACTTTGATTTCCGGTTCGAGCTTCATTATATTCTGCGTTGGTATGTACGGCGGATTGCTGACGATAAAATCAAACTTTTCGATGTTCAAGTTTAAGGACGTCTCGTCCGATGAACTTTTTATCGTTCCATTTTCGTCTATGGACGCATTGAAAATTTTAACTCTATCTAGCAGTCCCAAATTCAAGGCATTCTCTTTCGTCAAGTTGCAGGCAAGAATATTACGATCTATGGCCACCATTTTGATCTGGAAACAAAATCAATTCAATTTTTTCAATAGCTGTTTTTTTTCTTTTTTAATTATTGAAACGAAAAAGTTTTGTGAACCGGACTTTGGATGGTAAATTTTTTATTTCTCTCCATTCGATAAATGTTTATCCGACCTTTTTGCACGTGTGAACGAGAGCCAGAGAAATTGCTCCGGAACCACACCCGATCTCCAGAATATTGTATTCGTCGAGCGATTCGGAGCTGATACGTTTTAGAACGAAATCGACGAGTAGCTCGGTTTCTGGTCTCGGTATGAAAATAGGGGGGACGAGTTTCAAAGTAAGATCTCTAAAATCCCATTCGCCGATTATGTATTGTACTGGCATTCTGAAATTTTAACCAATTAATTTCTTCATTTTCTCACAGTTGTACGAATTCGATCGAAATTTTTCGTTGAGTTTGGTGCCCTTTGTTGCCACACTGGATCGTTTTGACCCGGTCCAATATTTTCGGCGCTCATCTGTTCTTTCCTCAGAATAAACCAATTTTTTTATTTCGGAAATCAACTCGGCAATGTATATTTTTCGGATTTTTATCATGCTCATATGTTAAAGAATATTCTGGATTATTTTCGGAAAAAATTGCCGAAGGACCCTTGATTAAGGACAGATAAAGTACGCTTCGGGTCAAATTGACCCTGTGTTTCAATATGCAGTCGCCATATTGAAGTGTGTCAACGGAGGGTTACTCGATATTGCCGTTGAGTTTTGTGTTTACCTTGATAGTCTGCATTCACACAGCTTTTCTAATTTATTTAATTGCTCCTGGGTCAATTTACGATCGGAAGATATCGCGAGATCCATTATCTAGCAGGTTATGAAAAAAATATATATTTTTTAAATAATATTCAACGCAACGTCTCGCGGCGCTAATTCTCTTATGCGTGAGTACAAGACTGGACGGGTCCCACGGGACATGGAAGTCGTCAGGCATAATCGAAAGAAAACAAAGCAGCTCTGTTAATAATTATTTTCTAACTCTCATCATCTATTGAAATCTTGTCATACCGTGGAAAGAATTTACCATTGAAAATCGAATTCGAAAAGCCACACTGGGAATTTAATTTTGTTAAAACTGCTCGTCGATATTTGGTTTCTCACGGAATTTTAAGCGAAATTTACGAACGCGCTGTCAAATAAAAAATCTCTGAAATAAATCGAACAAAATATCCATCTTTTTCAATAAAATATTCTATTCAGTCTCAATCAGTTCGGACGTTTTAAAATCGGCATTTGTTCAGTTATTTACTCAGCAAAGTATAAACTTGAGTTGCTACTGTACACGGTGGTGCATAGTCCAGTTATTGCTCGCAAAGCTACGCGCTAGAAAGAGAATAATGTTCAGCCAATCGCTTATGAAAACGATTAAAAAAAAAAAAAAAAANGTGGGGATTCGTGGGGCTGCCTTACGCGCATGCGCACATTTGTTTTGTTTATTCTAAAATACCGTTGGATGGTATGTCATCCATGAAAAAAAGGGATAAAGCGACGGTCCAAGCGTTTGGCATTATAATTACTAAAATTACCTTTGTAGTTCCTACGACATGAGCGAGTATGTGCTCTATCGATGAGACCGGCTCGTTGACACCTTCATCCTCGAATTTTCGACTCCAATGTTTTATAATCGAGCCGACTTGTTCTGCTGCTTCGTGTTGCGGTTTGTTGGTGCATTCGCGTGTAAGAATTTTCGTACGGTATCTACCGCGCGATATACCAAAACGGACGCATTGCCTGAGCATTATTGTGCTCTGAANCGGTGCGATTGAAAAAAAAAAAAAAAACGTTGTGGGGATTCGTGGGGCTGCCTTACGCGCATGCGCACATTTGTTTTGTTTATTCTAAAATACCGTTGGATGGTATGTCATCCATGAAAAAAAGGGATAAAGCGACGGTCCAAGCGTTTGGCATTATAATTACTAAAATTACCTTTGTAGTTCCTACGACATGAGCGAGTATGTGCTCTATCGATGAGACCGGCTCGTTGACACCTTCATCCTCGAATTTTTTACTCCAATGTTTTATAATCGAGCCGACTTGTTTTTCGTGTTGTGCTGCTTCGTGTTGCGGTTTGTTGGTGCATTCGCGTGTAAGAATTTTTGTACGGTATCTACCGCGCGATATACCAAAACGGACGCATTGCCTGAGCATTATTGTGCTCTGAATGATTCGAGCCAACTGTTGAAAGTTTCGATATTCAATTTCAATAAAATGCATTCAATGAACCCCAATAAAGACCTAACCTCAACAATGACTGTTATCGCTTTGCGAAAACGTGATAGAGATGTCGCTCCTTTGTGGACCCGCGAATGAGATACAAAAGAGAATTTAAACAATAAATCACTCTTTCGGCTCTTTCGATAATAATGTACGAAGGAATAAATTGCTAACGACCACATGTAAATATCAAGTTTCGCAATGAAATCACCAGTTATAACCGCCTTGTAGAAATTTGCCTGCAAAATAATAACATTTGTGGATGTGCGAATTACAACTCGACATCGCGTTTGGTTTTCCATTGCTCTCGATATGTAGAAAAATCATGCTTTCATCAGAAAAAGTTTTCTCAACACACAGTCTGCGTCGCATTACCATCAGTCGATAAGTCGCGTTGTTGTAATAACTTTCATATTCCTCCGTAAGGTGCGGTCGAGACGCTCAGGTCCATTATCAGTTGATTGGTGGATTAGTCGATTGAGAAGTTTAGGGAGTTGGCTCGACAGCCAATAAGAAGCGAGTAGTTTCTCAGGATCGACGTTCTCAACGTTGGAAATGAAATATCCCCATGAACGTTTTCCGTCCCGTCTCAGTTTGGGTTGGCATCACTGGAGAAATGGGTGCAAGAGAGACAGCGAAAAAGCACAACACACATAGGAAGGAAGGAGGAGCGAGGGAAACCGCGGAATATTCATAGGTACGTGGGGAGCGCGGCTGTCGTGTGATCGGCGTAGGTCGGTTATCCGTGCTCCGTCATCGTACGGAAAACGTGTTTAGTACAGAGAGTTGGAAAAAAATAAACATTTGCTGAGGTCTCGTGTGGAATGAGGAGGACGAACGAATGGCATTGGAATTGTACCGAACCGAAAGAGCAGACATTAGAAGCTCGTTATCCTTTAGTTTCAAACGAAAAATCAAAGCGTACGAGGACGCTGCTATTGGGAAGTCAGTTTTTCCGTATAGTTTCACCCTCCGTTATACCGTTTGGTTCATTCTATTTATCAGCTCTCACCACAGTGAGTTCAAGTCTCTCGAGCGACGAGTGCAGTTCGTGAGAAAAGAAACAAGAATAACACGCGGTTTCTGCTCTGCGTGTTTATTCTCCACGTGTGAGTGTGGTGCGCATGTGTTAGTGCGCGCATTTGTAAGTGTGTGATTTGGCTGTTGGTCGCGCGAATGGCGGCTCGGTCACAGTTGTGTTGTGACGTTCGGTGTCGCGCTTCGTGCTGTCAGTCTTGCAGGACTAGCAGCGACCAATTCTTAGCATTCGATTCGTTTTTCACACCCGAACTCTGCATCGTTGACGCGAGATCCTCGCGTACTTGTGTGTCGGAGTGTTAGTGTATCCGTTTTCGTTCTCGACCAAGAGATTCCCGGGAATTGTCATGAAGATGACGATAAATTCACAATTAATACGGACCATTTTTTTTCGACCTTCTCTTTCGTTCAGTCTCGAAAGTCCTCCCGTGAGCATGTTGTATTGAAGTTATCACGACTCTCGGTTAATCTTCCGGGCTAGTAGAAAAGGAGGGAAAATTTGAATGAGCACGAAAACGAGATATATATCTCGGAGGCTCTGGGAACAGGGGCAAGTCGAGAAACCATAAGCACGTTTGTTCGCTAGAAAGAGCACACATCCTCTTGTTCTGCGTTCGAGTAATATCATCGTTATTATTCTTGTTATTACTGGCCATATCAATCTCTCCAGCTCTTTTGGAGGATCGCGTTTGTTGGAAAATTATACACACATTTCGTGAATATCGTAACAGTGACTGCGACAGGTGCGCGTTAGCCGTGTAGGCGTGTCGCATCTAAAATCTGCTCTCTCTTCCGCGCTCTCTCTCTCTCTCTCTCTCTCTCTCTCTTCGCGTTCATACCTGTGGTACTATATTTTTTCGTTTGTGCTACGAAAACGAGAGTGAGTTCAGGGAGGAGCTTCGAGTGAAAAAGCACGAGGTTATAATTGTGGTTAAAAAATCTAAATTCCGTCGAGTGTAACACGATGACGAATAGAAGAAAAAAAAACGTTAGTGGGCCTCGATTTGGTCGTCAGTGAGTTGTCACGATCATGAAAATCTACAACGAATTTATTGATGACGACTGTCGCGCGAGTTTCTCCGTCAGCTGAGTGACACTGTAGAGAAAACTTTTTTTCTTTTTTTTTTCACTTCGCGCTATTTCCTGGCACGCGGAATTGTCGGCGGTTTCGCAATAAAATTCCTCACAGCGGTAATTCATGGAATTGATTGATTCGAGCGCTCGGAGACAATAAATGTTACTTTTATTCCGTCGATGGAAATTTTTGAAACTTGGATAGAAAAAATACATATCGCAAGTTGGCTCGCATCGAAATCAAAACGGAAAGAAATATCCGAAGAAAAAGGTTTTACAAATTTGAGAACCGGCTGGACTTTTGTCATCGTTGACGCCCCCTTTTTTCGCTGAAGATGATGATAGAGTTGGTTGTCGAGACTGTACTTCGGTGAACAAAAAAAAACCGACAAGTTTCGCTGTGAAAAATAATAAAAATAAAAAGGATCGAGTGTTCTGCGCGATTCCGGCCGGGCTCCTGTGCTCGGAACGCGGAAAAGCCTCGTGTGAGACTCGAACAACATCGAGCTGTACCTGAGAGCATTCGAAGATTTATGCGCCTCCTTGGCTTGGCTCGAGCGAAAAATAAAACATAATAAAATAATAAAAGACATTTTTTTCCTCGTTTTTAGCGGTTTTCCTCTTGTTCTTTAACAGTGTGTCGTTATTATTATTGTGTGGTCGAGTGAACGGTCGAGTGTGAGTGAAATTTGTTGGTAATCAACACGAGTGCGAATGGTGATAAGATGTTCAACTTTATGAAGAAGGTGGCCGAGAAGGACGACAAGGAGAAACGAAAAAGGGAAAAGAAAGAGCGGAAAGATGTGAAGAAGCGCGATCGTGGCAGCATGTCTGCCGAAGAACTTTTGCGTCTCGATGAGGTCAGTTTTTTTTTTCTTTTCTTACGTTTTTACTTTACTTCCCTTCCTCCTCTCCGGGCCTTTATTGTTTTTCATTATTATTCATGCACGCTCGTAAATCAGACAAGAAAATGTTTTTACACACGTTTTTTCTCTCTCTCTCGCCTTATCGGTAGGAACATAAATCATGGGAGAAGTAAAATTCTAAGGAGATGATCGTCTCGTAGAACATGCCAATAAACTATGGCTGCTGATTAAAAATCATTGCGTTGATGAGAAATTATTCCGCGGACAATCAACGTCCGGACACAATCAATTTCGATGACGTTGAAGTTTGGATCGTTGGAATGCAACGGAATCCATTGATTCATTCTATTTTTTGAAAACAGCGTGAAAAATTAATACGTGGAAATAAAAAACTGAATGTCGAAGAAAAATTGCGGTGATTCCAAAAATCCAAAAAATTGTGGGTGGATTAAATGTTTTCCGTTGCTCTCCAACGATGCAAACTTCAACATTACGAAAGTAAAACGGCAACCCAGGATCAAAAATGACCCGCAGGCCACTTTGAATCCCGCGCCCTTACTTCCTTCGTCCTTCCGTTTTTTTTTAATTTTTATTGTTTTACCGCATTTTTAACTTATTTTTAAAAACTCAAAGAATGAGCCCAAGTTGAACCCTTTTCGTCAAATTTTACTGAAGATATGAATTTTTCAAAATTGGGGCCATTTCTAAACGAAAGCAAAACCGTTCTAGAGTTAAAAAATTGTTGAGTAATTTTTTTTCGGTCCTCCCTCTTTTCAAATTTTTTCGTAAATAAATTTTAGGCTCTGACATAGAAAAGCGAAAATCCTTTAATAAAAAAAATGCAAATTTTAAGCTCGTGAATTGTTTTTCACTTCATTTGAACGCGATGCGAATCGTTCCACCATCAAAATTCATTGAATCAATGAATTTAATTTAATTATACCACACTGCACTAGTTAATTAATAACTGGACAAAAAATACAGCTTATATAAAAAGTCCGTGATTTGTCAGAATTTTTTTCTTGGGCGTCATGTGATTTAACTCCCAAAATCGGCTCATCCATGACTTGGAACTTTTTTTTTTTTTTTCAAGACATCAAGACGTTACAGAGATTATTACTGTAAGCTCGTTTAAAAAATATGATCGTGATAAGCTCGTGATGATACTTATCGCTCTTGACAACGTGACATGGAATGTTTAGTTTGTAACGTAACTGGATTAAAAAAAACTTTTAACAGTTTTCTACTTGGTTCTTTTTGGCATCTCGAGTCAGCTGTTGTAGCGAACGATAAAACGTTATCGGCCCGTGACTCAGAAACCGGTTCGGGCTGTAAGCAATTGAGAGATTATTTGAGACGATTGATAACTGCACATCGATCAGCTCTCAATTTATTTATTCCCCTTTTATTATTTCAAAGCCAACCAAGTTACCACCGATGCTCCATCCACTGACTCAAGAATTTCATGCCAACGGTGGAAATTC
>JBAJMU010000001.1:25465962-25549247 GCA_037952995.1 Hyposoter didymator | reverse complement strand
ATAATTGTTATCCTGCGATTTTTCAATCTTTCACGGAGAGAAATGCGGGGAAATTTATATCACAAATTACTATGCTACCATAGTTTTCTGGTGACAGTGTCGTACCCTCTGAGAAATTTTAGCAAAAACATAGTAATTTTTATTAAAATTCTATCGGAAATAGCGGAAAATTGACATTTTTCGCCCAATTTTAGATGAAAAATTACTATGTTTTTGCTCAAATTTATCGGAGGGACGAAACTGTCACCAGAAAACTATAAATCATAGTAATTTGTGATATAAATTTCCTCGCATTTCTCTCCGTGTAATTATTTCACTCGTCGATACAAACGTCATACTTGCAGGGCGACTGCGGAGATTACAATTAAAAAGTGAGCTGCTCGGTATTCTCGTGAAAACCCAATGGGCTTTGATAAGAATTTTTCGAAAGATTCAAATATTCCTTGTTCATCGTGAGCTCGAATCAGTTTTTTTGTACCTTCAAGGGCTCATGTTCCCTTTGAATCCGAATTGTGGTATCTTTTCAATTTTTCATCGATCAAAACGATAGTTTCGTACACGCTGATTGATTACACATTTCCTCAAGTTTATTGAAAACGTATTTCACAAGTTTTTGGTAAAAAAGGATGTTGACACAGCGGAGTTATATCCAATCTGATGAAAGTCCTTAAAAAAAAGCTTTCAAACTCATTCTCGAGATTTTACTGTTCCGAAAAGGATATTTCTGAAAGAATATATGAAGAAAATTCAAAATATCGAATGCAAAAAGCAAAACGCAGACCATTGAGTGCCAACTACGATCTTTGGTGAAAACGACGCTCATTTCTCGCAAAAAAAAAAAAAAAACATTTCTGAAAAATTGAAAACTTTCGTACTTTTCGTTAATAAATTCCCAGTCTTTTCGATTTTTCCATGCGCCTAATTTCGTTCTATAAAAAGATCAAATTCTCGTTCAGTCGCACTTGAAAAAATACATCTTTATTCCTCAAATTCGAGACTGTCGTTTTCATGAAAAAAAAAGAAAAAAACCAAATTTGAAAAAAAACGTGTTTTTTTCTTTCTCGACTTGACCCCATAAACCAGAGGCTCTTCAACCTCTGGGCAATGAACGAGGAACTCGACTTCGATGTTATGCCGGAAAGGGAATGCTCGGAGTGCGTGTAATCATTTCCGTTCGAAAGAGCATGGTTTTTTTTTCAGATAGATAATTCATATTCATACTCTCTATGGTGTAATTTACTTCTTTCGAATACTTTTACAAGAGCGATGCGTAGGATGTGCTCATTATGTTTTCACACGGAGAGAAATGCGGGGAAATTTATATCACATATTACTATGCCACCATAGTTTTCTGGTGACAGTTTCGTCCCTCTGAGAAATTTTAGCCAACACATAGTAATTTTTATTAAAATTCTATCGGAAATAGCGGAAATTTGACATTTTTCGCCCAATTTCAGACGAAAAATTACTATGTTTTTGCTAAAATTTCTCAGAGGCACGAAACTGTCACCAGAAAACTATGGAGCATAGTAATTTGTGATATAAATTTCCCCGCATTTCTCTCCGTGCACATTTCTTATATTTGTGATTGAGAAATCGTAAGAAAATCTAAATATTATGGTAAAGAAGAGAAGTTTTGTATTCGGAGTGGTCGCTGTTCGTGCCATTTTTTTCTGTGTCATAATTCAACAAACGCAGCAAAAATGAATCATCAAAATATCCACGAGAAATTGAACGCTACGACGTTGAAATAGAATCCTCGTTCGATACGAAAAGTCTCTTATAAATATTATAAACTTCCATTATTATTTTGATTCTGTGATCGTTCTAACGCGATTGACATTCACTTTGGAAAAATAAATTAAGGGTATCACGCACCTCAGGGGGAGAGCGAACGATGCCACCTTCTTCTCCAATATCAAACTTGCTTGATTACTCTCACAATTTCTCCGTGTTCATTCACACACTCGCGAATGTTGGAAGCTCGATAGTTATGGAACTTTTGTCATTCGTAATTTATTATTTATTATGACGAATCGGATACTGTTCAGTTACGCGCACTGGGATAACAATCGAGAAACCAGAATAAAAATACTTCAGTTTCGATAAAGAGCCAAATCATTTTCTTAGCTATTCGAATAAACGCCAATATTACGTGCGGAGAAATGTTTCCTTTCGTCACGTTCTTTTGATAATTTACCCCAAAAAATATCAAAACAAATTTTTCCTTTTATCTGATAATTCTGAATTCCAAAAAATTAAATGAATTTTAAAAAAATTTGATCGAAAATCCTCAATTTGCTCGCTCTGACTTCTACGTCGCACTAACCATCGATGTCTTTTTTTTCATACAACTATCCTCTGGGTGTTCATTAATTGCGGGAACCTAATTAGGTTCACGATTGCGATTACCTACGATGTTGAACAACAGGAAGTTGGTCATGAAATTTTATACACACACAGGGTTACATACATGTGTGAATTTTCGACTTGAGACTTACTTCGGTATCAGAAAGCACAGACCCAAGCTCATGATGTTGAAAATTCCATCGTTGGAAAGCAACGAAATTCATGACACTGAAGTTCGCAACGTTGGGCTGCAACGAAAAATATTGTTTCTCTTAATATTTTCTTCAATTTGAAAAATCATGGAATTTTTCGTATCGATTTCGTCTTTCGATCTCAAAAAAAGATGCTTTTATTGTCTTGGCTGAATATTGAATAAGAATCGTGGCATGTGGTCAAGAAAAAACAGAATTTCGTTGCATTCCAACGATGCAAACTTCAGCATCGTCGAAATTCTGTTTTTTCTTCAGCAAAGCTGATAATTATTATTAAATTCGGTCTGGACAATAAAACGAGCCTGTCTTGCGACCTAAAAATACGATCGACACGAAAAATTGCCAGGATTTTCGCAATTCAATAAATAATTAACAGGAAAACGTTGCAAACTTCAGATTCATGCCAAGCTCCACGACGATGAGGAATCTGAAGAATATTCAGATAGAAAAAAATCATTTTGTAAATTAGCTCCATTGAATGTTGATTGCATCGACGAGCTCTTTTTTTTGTCGTTGGCAAGACGATCACGACAACGCAAGTCCCCAGTTCACGATTAAAAAAAAAAAGCTACGAATAATAATTAAACAGTCCAAAGAGTTTCGTACGGTTCGGTAAATCCAACGTAGTGGCATATTTTGCGCGTCGCATATTCCCCCTCGGCCTGTCAGCCTCGTATACGAGACGACGTACGAGTACTGGAGAGAGTCACGTGCGTAGGGGTTGTACATTCGTGACAGTTTGATGTGCGGTGCAGCGTGAGGGTCGTACATCAAGAGTGTGCGAACGGTAAAACGTCATTGAGGGCTTCGATCGTGCGATTTGGGGATGGCGAAACATTCACGTAGAGATTCTAAACCCATCGTCTGTCTATATCTATATTTTCGTACCTATCGATAGGGTGTGGTTTGCATCACAAGGGGATTGCTGAGCGCAAGGGTTACCAAAACGGGATTGACTGGTGCGCGGCAGAGCCAAAAGCTCGTGACTCAACCGGTACATATTTTATTAAAGAGATTAAATATACGATTGTTGAAAAATTGAGCAAGTCCGAGCTTTCGGAATGAAGAAAAAAAAACGACGTTTTTTTTTTACACGGAGAGAAATGCGGGGAAATTTATATCACAAATTACTATCCTCCATAGTTTTCTGGTGACAGTTTCGTCCCTCTGAGAAATTTTAGCCAACACATAGTAATTTTTATCAAAATTCTATCGGAAATAGCGGAAATTTGACATTTTTCGCCCAATTTCAGACGAAAAATTACTATGTTTTTGCTAAAATTTCTCAGAGGCACGAAACTGTCACCAGAAAACTATGGAGCATAGTAATTTGTGATATAAATTTCCCCGCATTTCTCTCCGTGTACAGTTCAGTGGTCGAGTTGTCAACAGGCAAATTAAACGAGTTCGTGCAGTCACCATTTCATTATCAATCACCGAGAAAATATTGTTTCCCATAATTCATCGACAGCTGAAGGTAAAATTTCCATTTGGCACAAATTCCGCCGGGAAAAAAAATTAACAAATTTGCCGATTTTTTTTTTTCGTCTCCAAGCTGTTGCATTAGCAAATTCATTTTTCAACAGTTTATTTGATTTTTTGTTATTATATCTTCAGAATTAATTGATGGAAGATTCTGTACAACGAATAGTCTTTGTGCAGGTTGGATCTTTGCTCGCTCATGGAGCATTGTCCATTTGTCTATACGAGTGCAGGGGATCTCTTATATTTTCATTGTTGAAACACCCAACAAAAGCCCAACATTCCAGGACGTTTTAATTGTTCTTCTGACGTACTCGTGCAGCTCCGCGAACTACATAAGCCCATTCAGGTTTTCTTCATCGACAATGCTTCACCCTCCCAGTCTAGTCACTACCCTTTCTCTTCTATTCATGAAATCTTCTCATTTTCTTCCTCGCGTCCATCCGATTCTCTCACACTCGAATTTGGATGATGCTTACGTGCACCCCATATAACCCCCACGTTTCACAGTGACTGAGTTTCGAAAAAAGAAAGAAAAAAAAAAAAATAGAACCAAAGCAAATATCGTTATTCTAATGCGAAAAAACATTGCAACCGGCATACAAGTTTCCATTATCATTTCTTGGATTTTTCAAAGTGTTGTTTCGTCGCGATACGGAGTCGTTGGAAACATTGCATCGTCTTATCTTTGCTGCTACGATATCCTGCCCGAGTAGATACGATAAGGCTCGTATCACCGCGTGAAAGAGCATATTATTACCGCGTGCAATGTCGATTGTTCGGACCTCGTTTCCTGCCATGTCTCGAGCCATGCGTACGGCGGAGGGTCAGTCTCCGGTTCTGACCGCATCGTCGCGCAGTCTACGAAATATTGGCACTGCCGGACACTTTGGGAATTAGAATGCGCAATGACGGAAACTATAAAAATGTGGTCGCATAGGGCATTTCAGATGGATTGAAACTTCTGAACGATAAGATGAGGGGAAATCCGGTGTGGCTCTCGCGAACGAACTCTCTATGTCCGCTGCGTATGTCGCTAACGGAGCGAAATAAACTACAAAACAAGTGACTCCGTTGCTGGTTTGGTTCTTCTAAATATAGAGTCTCATCTATAAAAAACCGTCAATGTATTTCGCACTAAATTTCATCTCGTGCAAAAGACATTTCTCTGCCAGTGTGCGGAGGTTTTTAAGGTGCCAATCGCCTCTTTCCTAAAATTCGATTCGGACTCTGCGAGGCACATTTCGACAAAACGTTGTCGTCAGAGCTTTTTTCCGCATACACGGAGAGAAATGCCGGGAAATTTATATCACAGATTACTATGCTACCATAGTTTTCTGGTGACAATGTCGTACCCTCTGAGAAATTTTAGCAAAAACATAGTAATTTTTATTGAAATTCTATCGGAAATAGCGGAAATTTGACATTTTTCGCCCAATTTTAGATGATAAATGACTATGTTTTTGCTAAAATTTCTGAGAGCGTACGAAACTGTCACCAGAAAACTATGGAGGATAGTAATTTGTGATATAAATTTCCCCGCATTTCTCTCCGTGTAGTTTGTTGTTTGTTTGTTTTTGAATCGTAGTTTTTGGTTGTTGACGTGGATAATTGAATTTTGGAACAATTGTAGGTGCAACCGGTGGCCGAACTGTCGGAATTATCGAGACGGGGCGACACGGACGGACGTCAGGTGGAATTGGCGCCTGCGAACATTCGGGGTGGTACACTGAGACGATCGGGCAGTCAGCGATTCCATCAGAACACGGTGAGTAATTATCGTTCATTGATTCTCGTGAATATCTACGTTTATGTATATATTTTGCAAGCCTGTATGCGTATAATAGCCGTAACGAGGGACGTTCAACAGGCGGCTCCGTTTTCGTTTTATTTGAGTTTCTACGACCGGAAGCTCACGGGTATTTCGTGCCACGCGAAGACTCGTACGTTTTATTTTTCACATGCGATTCAAAGCGGAATCGAAACAACTAAATGTATCCCTTTAAGCGTTTGGAGACGTTTGGATCTCAGTTTTCGCCTCATTTCTTTTTGTAAACACTCTGCCCAAGCAGACCGTGACCGGAAGCGCATTCTCATCGCCAAGCTCTCGCCCCTAACAGGATAATCATGAGCCTTTTTGTTGTTGTTGGTTTTTCCCTGCTACGCCACAACGTCGAATCCTCGTCCTCGTACAATCGCGGAAATCGATCTCTGCGTAATACTCTCTCTGTCTTTTTTTCTGTGTCTTGTTTTATGCTGCACAAGCGAGCCGTTAAACGTTGGCTGCTAATTAATTCTTCCGTGGGAGAGATCGTACGACCTGGAACCACGAACCAATTAGCTCGTCGCCCTTCTCTCCGTGTCTACCGTTTCTTAATGACCAATTAAATAATCCGATCGACTCATGGCGTGGATACGATTGCCTACTCGAACCCGTGCGACCTTCAAACTCTATTTTTCGTCACGGACTACTATTTTTATTGTTACCGCGCAATATTCCTACCTTTTTGCTCGTTGTCTCATTTCGAAAGTATCAACGTAAAAATTTTTTCCTTCATCTACCAAACAGCAATCTCTGTCTAGACCACCGATCGATGCAGTTCTTGCAATAAAAAAATTTCACCGCGACATTATTCCGTCCGAAGTACCATCGGACTAAAGATCACAAACAACAATTTCACAAACACACGGAGAGAAATGTGGGGAAATTTATATCACAAATTACTATCCTCCATAGTTTTCTGGTGACAGTTTCGTCCCTCTGAGAAATTTTAGCAAAAACATAGTAATTTTTCATCTGAAATTGGGCGAAAAATGTCAAATTTCCGCTATTTCCGATAGAATTTTAATAAAAATTACTATGTTTGTGCTAAAATTTCTCAGAGGGTACGACACTGTCACCAGAAAACTATGGTAGCATAGTAATGTGTGATATAAATTTCCCGGCATTTCTCTCCGTGCAGTGCTGCTCGCGAATCGCATTATAAAAACTCTAATCACACAATCGGTTAGCTCACTTTTAGTGCGAATTATGACGATGTTGAAGTTTCCATCGTTGGAACGCAACGAAATTCCATCTTTCTTGGGCAAATCTCAAGATTCTTATTGAATGTCTGGCCAGGACAATAAAACGACCCTTTTTTAAGATCCAAAGATAAAATCGGTACTAAAATTGTCCTGATTTTTTAAATTGAACAAACAATTTATAGATAAACAGATTTTTCGTTGGGGCCCAACGTTGCGAACTTCAGAGTCATGAATTATGAGCACGTATCTGATACTTCACGACTCCACGATTCTGGAGTTTGCAACGTTGATATTCCACGGAAAATATTTGATCTATTAATTATTTTATCAAATTTTAAAAATTGTGCCAATTTTTCGTGTCGATTGAGTTTCTAGGTGGCAAGGGAGGATCATTATATTATCCAGACCAAATATTGAATAATAATTGAGAGTTCTGTTTAAGAAAAAAAACTATTGAATTCTTCACAAGCCCATAAACTTGTGAATTATATTTTCTGGTATTTATAATTTTTATATTTTCGAATATGATCAAAGTTTCGAGATTATCGAGTTACCGCGGTATTCGAAACGAAATTCTCACCGGCTTGATTGCAACTGGCCGTTTAGATATTCAGTTTTTGTTTCGTTTTTTTTTTTTTTAAATATATTTAAAAAAAATAAAATAGACCTTGTTCGTGGTTACGAATGCTCCGCTCTATATGCCCTGCACTGGAGCAGGGACAGGTTTTCCTGATGGCAACTCCAGGCCTTTATTCTACTCGCAGTGCGGAGGGGGGAATCAGCTGTATCGTGAGATACGTAGACCTCGGAGTCTCTTGACCTCCGGGAACAAACTGGAAAGGAACTATGAGAGGGAGAGATGGAGAGCGAGAAAGAGAAAGAGAGAAAATTAACAGGATATTATAACTCGTGATACGAGATATTCCGCTATTCAAATTTGGAACTCGATCAAGTTACGCCAGTGTTTCTTTATCGATCTAACGATGGAGAGCATTTTTCGTAAGAAGAAAACCTTTTTTCCTGGCACAATATCAATTTTTATAAAACTTTGAAACGCTCGTATCGCAAAAATAAGCGAAACAACACAAACGAAATTTTGGGAGCAGCGAATGTTTAATTATCAATGTTATTCATTCGAAAGCTCAGCAAGTTTGACAGCCAAGCTTCTTGAAAATTATGATTCATCCCCAAAAATTTGCATCGACGCAATGCCACGAAATGAAAAAAAAAAAAACAATTAAAAAATGATTCTGCACTTTTTTATTTGACAAATAGATTCGTAAGATTTAAAAAAGGTAAGGAAAAAACTGAGGAAATAAATTCGTTCCGGAACAACCCTGTCCAGGGGGTTGAATTTTTTTTTTCGTTTCGTGGCATTGCGTCGATGCAAACTTCAGGCTCATTTTCGCGGTCGTTATTTTTACTTGAATGAAAAAGTTCAAGGAAATAGAAAAGAAAGCGCCAGACGATCGTTTCAGTTTGAGAAAATTGAAAATTAAAAATACAGTAGTTGAAAAACACCAGGAGAAGAATATTTGTATCCCAAAGACAGAGAGAGAGAGAGAGAGAGAGAGAGAGAGCGAAGGGCGCTTACATTTCCACCCACACGATTCACAGTCGCGTGGTTAAGCATAGTAATCACGTAACGGTATTGTGTCCATGCATGAGAATGGTAACGTCGTATCTCCACGAGATATGCCACTGTCGGAATCACTAACCCCATGGTTTTACCTGGCTTTTCAAAGACTCTAAGAAGTTTGGATCTGTAGGTACGTCACGCATAGTTATACTACGAACGACCAAGACTTCTCGTGTCGTCGTCACCCTTTCTCATGTCAACAGATACAGCCATTTCGTTTTTCTGAGCCACACGGAGAGAAATGCGGGGAAATTTATATCACAAATTACTATGCTCCATTGTTTTCTGGTGACAGTTTCGTCCCTCTGAAAAATTTTAGCAAAAACACAGTAATTTTTCATCTGAAATTGGGCGAAAAATGTCAAACTTCCGCTATTTCCGATAGAATTTTCATAAAAATTACTATGTGTTTGCTCAAATTTCTCAGAGGGACGAAACTGTCACCAGAAAACTATGGTGGCATAATATGTGATATAAATTTCCCCGCATTTCTCTCCGTGCATTCCAAGCGAAGTCTCTATTCCTTAAACGATGTTTTTCAGCGTATTACATTCTCGTCCATTCTCGTTCGATATTTTTCCTTACTCCGGGCTATGAACACCGTAATCGGAGTGTCGAAAAAACTTGAAAAATAATTTCAATTTTGCTCGCGACAGATGCATCTTTAGAACTTCACATGTTGTTTGTGCTCTCAAAGTTAATTTTGAAAAACTACAATCACCATAATGCGAAAGTTGGCCAAACTTGTCGAATGATGAAACACGAAAGCACAGAAATTCCGCGTTTCGGCCGTGCGACGAATCAGAGTTTTTCATTCATACAATAACTTTTTCTGATGGCATACAAATTTCAAGTTTTCTGGCAACACTCATCCAGAGAGTGAAGCACTAGGCGTAAAAATAAATTTGGCGTTTTTTTGTTTTTTATAAACATCAAAATTCGAACGTCGTGCTCGAGTCACGTGTTCGAAAAATATTTTTTGTTCTGAATGGTTCTGGTAGCAATTTTCAAAATAATGGCAAAAGTAATCGCAATTACTGGCGCTCGTTGGACCGATAAATAATTAATTATATATCAAGCGTGAAAACTGGAGGGAAGTTAATGTTGAAAAGAAACGAAAAAATGCGATGAATGAACGAGTAATGTCCGGCTCAGTTGAACGAGCGATAAACATCAAAGGGGTTTGGCGAAGAAAGCCGCCCTCTCGCGACTGTTACAGCCTCGAAATATCTCGTACGCTAAAGCGTTTACTCGTTTCAATACCTTGCTTATATTCTACCGTACACGTATACATTTTACAAGTGTAGGTGGTGTATATATACACCGAAATGGCGAGCGTAAGTTGCAACCGATATGGAAACGGGGGCGACGTGAGTTTGGACGAGCGTGGGTGTTTCTGACGTTCGATCGATTTATTTATACTACGCTATATCTCTTACGAGGAGCATTTATGGTCGACGTTCCGTGGGAACAAGATCGCAAAATATTTTTTTAAATGACAAGTGATGCAAAATTTTATTGTATTGACATTTTTCAAATTTAGTGTTGAAATTGCTGAGTCTTTTAGTTCACAGACTGGGTCGCATTGACCCAAATCAATTTTCCGGACAATTTTTTCATTTTTACGAATTTAAATATGTATCACGCGTACGTCTGATTTTTTGCAACGAGGACTGACCCGGTTGCTGTTGACCACGGCCGTACGTCGATGCATGCATGAAATTCGAGTGTCTTTACGAAATTTCCAATCGATTTGTTTTCCCATTCAATAAAACTGCTAAATCATGAGTTTTCCGGAACAAAATGCAAACGAAAATTCTTTACCAAGGGGCTATTCACTTGTGAAATCAGTGGAGCACCTCGCTTTGAAATCGAATGCAAAATTATGAGAAATCGCTTGNAAAGCACAGAGAAATTGCGTGTTTCGGTCGTGCGATGAATCAGAGTTTTTCATTCATACAATAACTTTTTCTGATGGCATACAAATTTCAAGTTTTCCGGCAACACTCATCCAGAGAGTAAAGCACTAGGCGGAAAAATCAATTTGGTGTTTTTTGTTTTTTTATAAACATCAAAATTCGAACGTCGTGCTCGAGTCACGTGTTCGAAAAATATTTTTTGTTCTGAATGGTTCTGGTAGAAATTTTCAAAATAATGCCAAAAGTAATCGCAATTACTGGCGCTCGTTGGACCGATAAATAATTAATTATATATCAAGCGTGAAAACTGGAGGGAAATCAATGGTGAAAAGAAACGAAAAAATGCGGTGAATGAACGAGTTATGTCCGGCTCAGTTGAACGAGCGATAAACATCAAAGGGGTTTGGCGAAGAAAGCCGCCCTCTCGCGACTGTTACAGCCTCGAAATATCTCGTACGCTAAAGCGTTTACTCGTTTCAATACCTTGCTTATATTCTACCGTACACGTATACATTTTACAAGTGTAGGTGGTGTGTATATATACACCGAAATGGCGAGCGTAAGTTGCAACCGATATGGAAACGGGGGCGACGTGAGTTTGGACGAGCGTGGGTGTTTCTGACGTTCGATCGATTTATTTATACTACGCTATATCTCATACGAGGAGCATTTATGGTCGACGTTCCGTGGGAAAAAGATCGCAAAATATTTTTTTAAATGACAATTTATGCAAAATTTTATTGTATTGAAATTTTTGCAATTTAGTGTTGAAATTGCTGAGTCTTTTAGTTCGCAGACTGGGTCGCATTGACCCAAATCAATTTTCCGGACAATTTTTTCATTTTTACGAATTTAAATATGTATCACGCGTACGTCTGATTTTTTGCAACGAGGACTGACCCGGTTGCTGGTGACCACGGCCGTACGTCGATGCATGCATGAAATTTGAGTGTCTTTACGAAATTTCCAATCGATTTCTTTTCCCATTCAATAAAACTGCTAAATCATGAGTTTTCTGGAACAAAATGCAACGAAAATTCTTTACTCTTCATTTCGCGAGCTCCGAATGCCAATTTGTTAATACTCTTGCATTCTTCTTGATAATGGAAAGTGAGGAGCCGAGGCGACAAGTAACTCGCCTGCACTTGGATGTTGCAAACTCGTGCATAATTTTTTTGCACGACGCGAACGCGGCAAATAGTTAAGCTCGTCGAGAATTTTCCTTTGTGCATGCATAGAAATATTGAGATGATGAACCACAATGATTTCATCATCGAATAAACTCCAGCCGGACGCTCATGCTCGTCTTTGAATCTCAGTGTGCTAACACATTGCAGATTGTTCTACAGGCTGCGATAAATTACGAAAGCTATATTTACAATCGTGTCTCACGTGGCATAAAAATGCTGCATTTTATGAATTTGACCTTCTAAACTTGTATGCAGAAGTCGTTAGTTTTCTCACTGAGAATAAAATTTTGTTGAAAATCGTCGATATTTTGTTGAACACGGCCAACTAAATATTTTTCGATAATTTCAAAATTTTCGTTATTTTGGCAGAATATTTCGTTTCTAATGGAATTGTCAGCAAAATTTACGAGTAGAACGACAAAAATTTACTTCCAAAGAGATTTTCTAGAATTTTTTTTGCTGCGATGACACAATTTTTGGGATTATTCAAACAAAACGTTTAGTTGAACGTATCGAACAAAATATCCATCTTTTTCAACAAAATTTTCTTTTCAGTGCTTCCATGTTACCAAATGTTTTATCGTCATTTCGATCTGACGCCACTTTTTTCGGAGCTTCGTTTCCTAGCAAAAGGCTGTGTCAGCAGAGGAAACATTATTGCTGGGGAAAAAAAAAAAAATTAGAGCATTGTTGAGTGAAAACTTGACGAAATCTTGTGCCCAGTCGGAAATTCAGTTGTAAAGTGTACGAAAGGCTGGAAGTTTAGTGCGTGACAAAGTATAATGTACGAGGATATTATTGTACGGTAGAAGCGTGACAGGTAATCAAGAAAGTGCTTGGGGGAAATGGGAATACAGTTGAGAAAGGAGATGTGCATCAACGTGCAGTGTTCCTCGTGTCTAGACTGCTGAGACGATCGCGTCGTCGTGTCTTTTCCTCGCTTGGGATATTGTACGAATGAGGGATGGAGAATTGAGTCGTGGGTAAAGGGAATCGTCGGAGCGTTCACCGACGAGGACACAAAAGGCCATCAGCTCTTCGCTGACGATGCACCAGCAACACGTTCATTCTTTATACAAGTTCGCCAAAAGTTCACTCGCGACCTTTTCCTTATTTTCAAGTTACTGCTGCTGCGATTCGCTTCATTCCGCTCACTCCTCGCCGCTTTAGTCTTTTTGTTAAGAATATCGTGCATTCCATTGACGCTGACGAGGTCCAAATTATTGCAACGCGTCTTTGTCTCATCCAAAGCGATCCGAATCGTTGAGTTTTCTGAAAAATCAGCTACAGATTCCCCGAGACACGTTCCTTCCTTGCAATTTCACCTCCAACAACACGTCAATCAGTTTTTCAATTTTTTCTCATGTTCTCCTTCAATTATTCATCCCACATCTATTTTTTCGATATTTTCATTCTAGAAAAATAGAATTTCTCAACCCGTCGTTTTCGTGCAATAAAATATGCACGGTGAGAAATGCGGGGAAATTTATATCACAAATTACTATCCTCCATAGTTTTCTGGTGATAGTTTCGTACGCTCTGAGAAATTTGAGCAAAAACATAGTAATTTTTCATCTAAAATTGGGCGAAAAATGTCAAATTTCCGCTATTTCCGATATATAGCATTTTAATAAAAATTACTATGTTTTTGGTAAAATTTCTCAGAGGGTACGACACTGTCACCAGAAAACCATGGTGATATAAATTTCCCGGCATTGCTCTCCGTGTGAGAAAGACACGGTTTTTTTTTCAACTTCTAACTAGACATGAGTCCTCAACGAGTTATCCAAATTGATATGCGTGTAACGAGGATCGACAGGGTCTAGACCCGGAGTCTGCGATTCCTCCCACACTCGAAACGTCATAAATGCGTGCATGTACTACATATACATATATGCATACATGGTTTACCAAGTGTCAATAGCCCCATGAGACCGTATAACAACTCGGACGAACGAGTCTGGAAAGCAAGTTAGCTACTGGCCGACACTCACAATCGGTAATATATGTGTGCGCGTATGCACACTAATATATATGCTTAACAGTAATACCATATGGGCAGATTCGAACGTCCCGAAGAGCTTTGAGACTCCAAGCGACTTTTCAATGGCTTCCTTCCCTTTCGTTTCGTTTCAATTCCAAATACAATTGTGATCGAGTCGACACGATATCAAAGAAATTAAATATAATGGCATGATATTTACATATATCAGTTAAGGGCTAGCCTCGTTGTAAACCTCGAAACTGAAAACTATTTGTTCGCCATTTATTTTTGGTGTGCATGGATAAGCGAGCAAAATGTATTCAAAGTAAACGGAAAATTCTACGAAACGCTGGAGCCTTTCTCGCCAGGCACAATGAATTTCGATCCCTCGTAACTCCAACTATTTTCATTCTATTTACTCCAAATTTTGGGCACATATTGAAAACGCCATCCCGGAAGGAAATGCCTGCATCGTTTCGGAAATATTAATTCTTCTGTAATTGCCAAGCATTCACAGTATAAACTCATTTTTGGGCAGAAATGAAAAACAACTATTTGATAACGAACGACGTTATTATCATTTTGTGCAAAAATCCTGTAAGTTTTTCTCTATTTTCACGAAATGCTTTAAGTTTCGAACGAATAGACCGACAATTTGTACGCGTCGCGTAGTTTTGGAAAACTGTGATATGAGAATATCGCGTACAACGTTTTCAAATATTTCACCATCAATCTGTTATCCCAGAAATACAACGCTGAGGTTCTCTGCTCAAACATTTGTCCGTAAAATTATTCCGTGGCGTTACTTCTCAAAAACGCCGGCCCCTTGGTATTTTTAAATTCGAGGACTAAAAAATTAAAAGCCTCAAGCCCATGAAGGATAAACAATTAATTTGGACAGTGACGCTGCCAAATTTCGTTTTCTCGCCTTTTCAAATTGTGTCGATAGAATATTATCAAAAATTTCGCAACTCCGTGATGATACCTTGATGTCGTAATCGTATATTTATCGTTCTATACGTACAAATCACTAAGAAATTTATGGCATTGTATGGCAAACACTGAAGAAGCTAGCGTGAACGTGATTTTTTATTTTTTTTTTTGCAAATCACGATTACGTTGGCGAAAATTTTTCAGTGCTTTGACAGCAGGCAGATTCAATGCATTGTCAGCATAGCCACGCTTTGCAATATCTTCGGTCGGGGTTTAAAAGTTGACGAGAATTATAAAGCGGCGATAAAACCTGGGGAGAATAAATTCTTGAGAAAATGAAGCCAAGTTTTTTTATCAATCGATTTGCTCGCCGGGCCACCCGCAGTGACGGTTTGGTCCTAACCAGAAAGAAGCATACGAGAGATTACTGTTGACATTGGGAAGCCGGACCATATAGTTTTGTCGGAAAATAAATGATATTTTTCCATTCGCTAACGTGGCAAGCTGTTCTTAAAAGCGACCATTTGATCGCAACTCAGAGTGGTAATTTTCCATGTAGAACTCTCAAGAATTAGTGGTCGAAGCTCATAGCGAACTCACCCAGCTCGAATCTTTGCTGGGCTTCCTCTTTTTTGATTGTTTGCTAGGTGGGTCAGTCTTTTTTGTCAAACTGAAAAATTTCACTCTCCAAATATGCAACCGCAAGTCGCTCACACCCATGGCGGCATAATCGGCATAACAAATCGTCTGCATTGTTTCGGCGCGTGAATCGAGTAAAGCATTCATTCAAGTGGTGCACGGAGAGAAATGCGGATAAATTTGTATAAAAAATTACTATACCCCATAGTTTTCTGGTGACAGTTTCGTACGCTCTGAGAAATTTTAGCAAAAACATAGTAATTTTTCATCTAAAATTGGGCGAAAAATGTCAAATTTCCGCTATTTCCGATAGAATTTTCATAAAAATTACTATGTTTTTGCTAAAATTTATCAGACGGACGAAACTGTCACCAGAAAACTATGGTGACATAGTAATTTGTGATATAAATTCCCCCGCATTTCTCTCCGTGTGCTCACTGCGTTGAACAAGTTATTTTTCTTACTGATCTATCGCTAAGAACGAATCTTCTTGTTACCGAAACTCGGATAGCTATGCTTGCGTCAATGGACATCCAACGTAGAGAAGGAGCCAAGGAAGCTAATATTGATCCGTCTGAAGTGGGATCGCGGTATTACTTGGCTTAAACTGCGCAAGTAAACGATAATGATGGAAAGCATAATATATATATATATCTATAGATAAGATAGAATGCATAAGTATACGTCATATAAGGGCTCGTTCGGTCTGTGCATGCGCGTGCCGGTTGTCAGCCATATTGGTCGGTCCCGGTTCACGCATTTCACCTCTTCCGGAGCGTTTTCGCTCGGGATCACGCGACTCGCTAGTGGCAAAGCGTCGAGGAATATTGAAGAGCAAAAGAGAAAAGAAGTTGAATAAGGCCGGAAAGCGTACGGTATACGCTCGTGTGCGTGCGTGTGTTTGTGTGTAGATTTATGTATATTAGACATATACATATAGATTTTTTTATAATACATATATATACGAACGGTTGTACTCGGGGTTGACGTTAGTGACACGTTGACGTAGTGGGCAGAGTAGGAAGAGGTTGAAAAAAAAGGTGACGTTGCGTACGTGAGTCCGCCGGGTCTGCTTGTTAGTCTCGTCGCGTTGAGAAGGTCCTTCACAGAGCCGGCGCGAGCGGTACACTGTGGCACGCCCAGGGACAATCGAACAGCGTGGCGAGAGACCGGAGCTCCCTCGTGGTAAGAGACCACCGACGAGAATTTATCTCTTTCCCTCTCTCTCACTCTCTTCATCTCCAGCTTTATGTATTTTCCAATGTTTGTGTCTGTGCGTATGTATCGTCTCTCTGTCTCTCTCCCTTTCACCATCTTTCACTCGTTCATGTGTTTTTTTTCTGTGTGTTTCAAGATATACTTGGACCAACTCCACCCGCCTGTAAATCTCGAATGTCAATAGCGTTTTCCAGCTGCGCGATAACATGATTTATTTGCGTATATTTTCAGTATTCTTCTTTCCACATTTAACGATGAACGGTTCATCATTCCCCTTTTTATTTTCCTCTATCGTTGATCGTCCATTTCAGTTTTTATCGTGCAATTGGCACCAACTCAGACGAGCTACTCGCCCAGTCCCAGTGGCCAACGAATGCGATATTGCTTTTCGTTCTCATTTTCTAATACGAATTAGACTTGGAGCAGGTTTTTCTTCCCAGCCCGAACAGTTCTTATTATGCGAATACTTTTTTTGAAAAAAAATATCAAAACGTTCGTAGGTATGATATCGTTGGAGAAAGCTTCGAAAAATAAGAAACCAAAGAGTCGAGTTCCAGTTACGAAAAGCTGAAAATCAGTTGCTCCTCCAATTTCGAAGCCGAAGAAATAACAAGAGGAAGTGAAGGATCTTTGAACTTTTTGGTCGTTTGGGTTTGTCGTTCTCATCATTTTCGGTTTCAAGGTTTTCTTAATCGATTTTTCATCGAACCGAACTTAATGATACGCCATTCTCTTCGTTGTCAAAAACCGAAGAGAATAGTTGTTGTTACATTCAACGATATAAATCTTAACGTTTTCTTCGTCGTGGAAACATGAATTAGAATAGCGACATCGGAACATCTTTGTTGAGTTGCAAGTCCCATTGGACTGTGATATCTGCTGCAGCGATATCACCATCTCAGTATCCCCATTTTAGCCACACGAAGAGACAATAGATCGTGCCAAAAGCCTCGCAATTTTCTTTTCTTTTTTTTTTTGTTATTCGTACAACTCTCACTTCTGGCCAATTACATTTCTCCGACAATTGTCTCTGACACGCTCCAATTCGTCGTGTGCAAGATACAGATAATTTTTCGTCGAGCCCGTTAAGCAACTTTCCGGCTCGGAAGAAAGGTCTGTGCGTAGCGCCATTCAATTATTAGGTGCGGGAAGTTGAGGAGTTTATCGATCGTTGAAGAGCGCAAAATATACATATAATTATATCCGAAAATCGAGGCACAAAATTTCTTCATTACGTTCGATTTTCCAAACACTTTTCTCGTACCGTGATGAAAAATGATTTTTACACTTGGATACACGTCAAATGCGTTACTGTAGCGACACATTGGGTCAATTTGACCCGCAGGAAAATTTCGAGTTTGATTAATTATAAAAAAAAAAATCCAGTCCGGGTCCAAAAGACCCAGACTGTCAACGAAGGCTTCGTTTTTTCAATCATTCGTACAGAGGCATCGATGTATTTTCGATTGTTCTCGGTCGATTGGGATTCACGTCCAACACTTTTGTGTAACGGATCTTTCGGTATTTTGCGAAGGGAGTACGACGGATGATAACTATACACAGTAATAAGTGGTAAATACGAAGTAGAACGGATCCCGTTGTCACGGAATACACGAAATGCCTTGCGCTAATAACAGACTCATTCGCTTTGAGAGTAACTCTGACATTCCTCGCTCAGGCACTCCGGTGCAAATGTTTTACCAGCTTCGCGTGACCGCAAGTTCCCCAATTCTTGAGAATTCCGTTTTCAATTTGTGTCTTTATCGTGATTTTCAATTATATTTCTCAATTTATCTTCGCCATATTCGTTAATTGTTCTCATACAGAAACCGGTTTTCGCGAGCAAACAATCTGTGTTGCGTTTATAATGCCAATCTGTAGAAAAGGTCACAGGATCCTGGAAATTCCGTTCCTTTTTCTTTACGCTTCCACCAAATTACCCAACTCCTCGTTTCAGTTTTTCCCCCCTTACGTACATGACTTACGTACTTGCTGTTTCTATTTGACCTTTTTTCACTACTCGTCGTACTGAAAGTACGAAAAATTTATCCATTTTTCTTTAATAGGTTACTGAATACTTTGAATCACATTGCGGTGAAAATCATTAATAACAATGAGCAGGAACTCATTTTTACGATTTTTCGAGTATCGATAAAAATTGACGTTTTTTTTTTTCATTTATTTCAATGAAGAAATCGTGAATGATTGATGAAGTTTGCAAATCGCTAATCGCCCATATGGAGAATTCCGAAATTTCAAAACACGTGTAAGAGGATCCCAATAGGAAACAGAATTAAATTCACAGTTGGATTTCGTTCGAAATTTTCATTAAATGCATCGGGATAATTTCTTAATTCCAAAAACGTTGAACATACACTCGGTATAATCTTAATCGATGATGGAAAAGATACGTGCGTTACGAATCGTCTGCAAACTGTTGACGGGGACTTAAAAATTGTTGCACAAAGATGATGCATTTCGAAATATTTCACAAAATTGGAGAAACAAAGTGTTCAATAGATTTTGCTTCATTCCATACGAAATTAAAATGAGCCAAGGTTTCCGCATCAAAAACGTTTGCCAATTATAAAAATTTTAAGTTCTGATTCGTCTTCAGTGATTGGCAAAACGTAAGGGACAATTTATGGCTCAAAGGGTTTACTCGCTTCCAGAAAACACGTAATTTGTGAGAATTGCTTTTACATATTATTCTTGCTATATTTTTGTGCTGATTAATCGAGTGTGGCGAGGAGAAATACCGCAACGATAAAGTGTGCGTTCCAGTTAGCCAGGCTGGAATTTCTAGTTCACTCGCCCTCTGCAATGTTCTTTCTTACTCAGAGAATGAAGGAAAAAAAAAAGAGTTGAGCTTCGATCGATAAGATTCTCCATTGCTTCGAGAGTCCAAATGATCCGACTGCCGACTACGTTCACGTGGACGCACGAGGCTGACATCCTCCAGAAATGTTTTTTATTTTTATTTTGAAAACTATTTCCGAAAAACCTCATTAGAGGAATTTTTGCAGTAAAAACAAACAATCGCCCAATTCTTTAATTATAATTCTCGACTTGAACAAAATAGAGTGTCCCTTATTTTGTATATTCCTTGGTGACTCCGATCCAATTGATTTTTTAATTATCCCTAATTCACAATACCAACAAAGGCAGTCGATAACGTAGAATTCCGACGTTAACAGTTATCGGTACATTTATCCGAATGCTGACTCACTCTTCGATGATATGTTTGGGATCTTTTATTCTGACGCTCGATTCGTAGGGGAAACGTAGCGACTGTTATCGTCCGAGCAATTCACAATTCTTGTCGTTACACCATCATTTTTATTCGTCAAACTTGGACAAATTCCAAAACGCAGACTTGGAGGATTGAAAGGTGAAAATAACTTTCTGACTGGGATAAAAAAAAGTATTAATTATTTTTTATCGGCAATAGATTGTCGTAGTCCAGTAGACCATTCGCAGGGCTTTTGATGCATTGAGAGAGAGCAATGAAAGTACTTTTTGACTGTCACATAAATTTCAGCTCGCGAACTATTTACTTGGCACTTGCGAGATATTTGACATTGCCAATCCAAGCTCGCAATTAGGAATCTTTTTTTTTCTTTCAAAGAGAAACACCACTTGATCAAAGTTTTGGAAATATTCTGCTGGATGGAAGATTATTATTTTTTCATGATAACGTACGAAATGCAACGATTCCTTAACACGCTGTCAATTCAATTCAATCAATTATTTATTGAACTTTTAAAATTGTGGCAATTTTTTGTGTCGATTGAGTTTCTAGGTGGCCAAGGAGGATCAGTTGATTGTCCAGACCAAATATTGAATAATAAATTAAGAGTTGTGTTCAAGAAAAAACAGAATTTCGTTGCATTCCAACGATGCAAACTTCAGCATCAGTAATGAATGTTAATATTTTTGGCAGAAAAATACGTGGAGCTCAAAGAGCCAATTAACTAAATCATACATTTTGATAACCTCCTCGACAATCCGAAGCAGAACGATCTCCCTTCTCGGACTCAACGTTTGAATTTCAATACTTTGATTCGTTGAAATTTACTGGTTTTTTTTTTTCATTTCGAATGACGAATCCGACTTTCTCTTGACTAAAACAACTTTGCCATTGGCATTGCTTTGCACGTGGCATTGCGAGCACGATGGTGAGGAAGGAGGAACGAGAGATAAAAAACGTAGGGACACGTGCAAAAGCAAGCAACTCTCGGCGTTGTTCTCCTTACAAGGGAGAATGCGGGAGGGAGAGGGACGTGCGGGCGATATTTTACATCGGTATTTTTTTACGACGATCCTCTTCTCTCTTCCGGTTTGCACCTTCAATATTACAACTTTCCATTCGACCCATCTTCCACTTCTGACTCCAACTTTTTATTGGATATAATTAAGGTATCGAGTGATGGAAATATTATTTAAAAGCAGCGATCGTTCGAGGATTCATTCGAAAGATGATTGACTACTTTACGAGCTTTCCATGTTCATATCACTTCAGAATCGTATAAAAATTCAGATATCAGTCCTTTTAGGAGTTGCATCGCCGTTTAGGTCGTTCAAGTCTCATTGAGATTCCCGTTTACCATAAAGCAGAAATGCTCATACACGGAGAGGAATGCTGCGAAATTTATATCACATATTACTATGCCACCATAGTTTTCTGATGACAGTGTCGTCCCTCTGAGAAATTTTACCAAAAACATAGTAATCTTTATTAAAATTCTATCGGAAATAGCGGAAATTTGACATTTTTCGCCCAATTTCAGATGAAAAATTACTATGTTTTTGCTCAAATTTCTCAGACCGTACGAAACTGTCACCAGAAAACTATGGAGCATAGTAATTTGTGATATAAATTTCCCCGCATTTCTCTCCGTGTAAATATCGCCATATTTATTGAATTTCAATGAAAAATTGTTATTCGTGTTATAAAAATGATTCGAAAATGATTTGAGAAATTCGTCCTGTACGATGGAACCACCATTGAAGTTATAAATCAAATTAATAAAGAAAAACAAAAAAAAAAAGCGAAAGAAATGTGCTCCTGTGCAGTTTGCACAACGTGGCTGAAGAGTCGTCAGCCTTCGTGGGAGTATTATTATTGAAGCGAGTTTATGAAAGCTACCTGCATGAAGGAGAGTCCGAGGTACACTTGATCCTCGATGGAAATTATGTATATAACACACGCACACGCCCAAATAGACATACATATGCATATTTATATGAAGGTAATGCACATACTCAGCGGTATATAGCAGTCCCAAGCACCGAGCTACTCACTCGATTGAAGCGCTTTAGCTCGGGCACGTGCACCACCCCGAATAATTGCGCAACTTTCAAGATCCTTTTTATCTATGTTAATAAGATTATGGGCTCCTCGAGTTGAAGAGAGAGAAGCAGAGAAAAAGAGCTTCCCCCTTCTCTCATTATCTCAGTTCAGGTTAATACCGATTTTGTTTCCTGGCACGAAGGACGTCCACTCCCACAGATTTGAGAAACTAATATATACATACGCGAGGGTACGCAAAGACTTGCCACCAATTGCCTCGTACAGTGTGCAACTTCTTACCTCGTTATCTTTCCGCGATGGGCCATCTTTATTCTTTTTTTTTACACGGAGGAATTTCTATAGGCGCAGCATATATTTCCAAGTTTTTGTACATTCCGCTAAAATACATATTAAATTTTTTTTCCACGCACAGTATCATTCGCTTGGATCCTCGAACACGATTTTCGACATTTATGAATGAAAAAAAAATCATCAATTTTTAATGCATGAGGAGCCCAACTCGTGCGATAATAATGCGACTCCGTTCCAGCCGATTGGGTAGTTTGATATTTAAAAAAACAAGGGATCGCTAGACTTTTGTTGGTCCGTCCATCATCCGCGTGTACTTTTCCTCTCTCTCTCTCTCTCACTGGCTCTCTCGACTTTGGCGCCCACTGAGAGTGGAGTGCACACATTCAGAGAGTCAAGAAACACAAGAACACTGGAGGGAGGGGGCTCCGCGTGACGTCAGTTTATCCGGCTAGTTCTATAAATATAGAATTTCCTGGACAAAAAAATAATTTCAAAAAATGATACGAGAACCGCGTGCAGATAGAATCGGTAATAAACGGAGTTAGGCTCCCACGTTCATTGGTCAAGCACGCTCTACAGTGAAGTCAGTAATGGGTGCTAATGCACTTCTCCAGCAACTACTTCTGCCAGACTCAACGCACTACATCAAGACGACTCGGTTCTTCTTTCGATACAATCAAATCATTCGCAGGAGGATTCTCATGATTTAAATGACGTTTGGTGAAAATTTTACAAAAATTATTCGATGCAGATTGGAGAACGTTAGAGTTTCCTGGCATTTCCAATAATTATCCTATCGATCGTCCAACAACTTTACGAAAATATAATTTTTTAGGATCGCGAATCCTAATCCATTTTCCACGATTTTTATTTTCATAACCCAGAGTCTTTTCATGTTCCAGTCACTCTATTAAAAAAAGAACAAGAACTATTGTTTTCGTTTTTTTTTTTTTTTTTTCCATTGTGCTAAGATTTATAGCAATTAGCGTAACAAAGTTTTTATATCGATCGAACGATGTTCTTGTCATGTTACGAGAAATTTTGTCAACGATAAATATATTTCAAATAATAACATGTAAAATCATTTCGACCACCTGGAGATTTGATTTTTTCTCAATATTTTGCTGCGGAGAATCCGCAATCTTGAGGAGTCAGTGACGCCCGGCATAAAGGACATCGACATTTGCGTAATCTCGTATTTCATCACGTTTCACAACTTTGTGAGCTACCCACGTTTTTTAATCGTTGTAACTCAACATAACGTGCTAAATTTTTCATGTATCATCGATAAATAAACACGCACAGTGCAAAGTGATTTTCATCCGTTGAAAAAATCGCAAAGTGTGACATTAAAATAACGCAGTCCAGGTACTTATATAAATAAGTAATACACTGCCCATGAATTTTTATCTGGACGGAGAAATTCAAGCGGGGACAAAGGAACATTTGTTTTATATTGTAATCGTCCATAGCGTATTTATAAATTTCAGTACAGTCGTGAATCATTCACACCCATAGATTTATTTCGGTGTCACGCAATACGAAGCCATAATACGTCTAATTGCTTCAACACACCCAGATCGAAACCGCGAGTCTTTTTTACCGTATTTCAGTATTTTCCATTTCTTATGTTCATTTTCCTTCATGTGTGCGTTCAATAAAAAACTTTTTTGAACATTTTGATTTTCTGAAAATCGTCTGGGCTCCGGAGGGTTCGGGACTCACGTGTACGCATCAGAATTGTCGAAAAAGGTCAATGCCGCGTGAGACGAAGTAATTTTTCTTATTATTTTATAAATATTCACGTTTTCCAAGTTTCAAAAATGCAACTTCGAGTTCGGCTTGTAGCTGAGGTCAGGTGTCTTCGGCAGACTCCCCTTTGACGAGCCGATTTTCTACCGATTGGCAAGTCCGCAATTGGAACGAAAAACTTTACCAGAATTTCTCATTTTTCAAAGTTCATCGCACTCCGAGCGAAAACGACAACACACTGCGTTTTGCAGGATACAAATTCCAAAACGTAGGTCCCAATCTCTGTTTCTGCTCTTTCCTCTTACACGGAGAGAAATTCCGGGAAATTTACATCACACATTACTATGCCACCATAGTTTTCTGGTGACATTGTCATCCCTCTGAGAAATTTTAGCAAAAACACAGTAATTTTTATTAAAATTCTATCGGAAATAGCGGAAATTTGACATTTTTCGCCCAATTTTATATGAAAAATTACTATATGTTTTTGCTAAAATTTCTCAGAGGGACGAAACTGTCACCAGAAAACTATGGAGCATAGTAATTTGTGATATAAATTTCGCCGCATTTCGCTCCGTGTAATATATTCGTCCGATTGATTCTCGATTAATTTGTAACTCTAGAGTGTACTGAAACACGATTTGTAGAGATGTTTATCAGTGTCTCAAAGCTCGCGGCAATTCTTACAGCTGAAATAAAATGACGGACAAACTGAGAGAGAGAGAGAGAGAGTGAACTGGCGTCAAACTTTCCGAGTTTGACCATATTCCCGAGTTATATGTCGACCCACGTGCAGCCCAGATCGAGAAACGAGCATCGATCACTCGTGCCCATGTTCCTCGTAGTTTGCAGCAACGGCTGTATATCCGTGTCTCACTTTCGCACACAAACGTATACGAATATGTATTTATTTATACATTTTCTTTTGCTCGTTCCTTCGGCGAAACTCACCGCCGGAATACTTGCTTTTCACAGACGTATATACACACGCGCATGTCCACAGATTCATTTGGGGATTCTAGCGAGAGCACGTGGCGAGTCGTACTTAAACTTCCGGCTACGGCAATGCGAATAAAATGACTACGTTATTGTGTGCGAATGGGCACGTGCACATGGGGCAGATAGTTGTTGTTATTCGATTCTTCCTCTTTGTCCTTATCGGGTAAACGATATATTGCATTTTTCAAAAACAAATTATCTCGTAAACGTTTTTTCGAGAACTGAAATTTCACGTAATTTTCATTTCTCGAAATTTTCAATTAACAAAAATAATCACCCCTTCGCTTTCTTGAGTTCCATCCAGATTTTGCGGACAATCATAATTTTTCAATTACTTTTTAACTTGAAAAACAGCTAACACCTCTATTTTGGTTATCGTAGTTTTTTTTACAAAGCATTGCTGATTGCATGGGGTCGTGATATTCTCCACTTTTATTTACAAATAATAACAGGGTACACGGAGATAAATGCGGGGAAATTTATATCACATTTTACTATGCCACCATAGTTTTCTGGTGACAGTTTCGTCCCTCTGATAAATTCAAGCAAAAACATACTATTTTTTATTAAAATTCCATCGGAAATAGCGGAAATTTGACATTTTTCGCCCAATTTCAGATGAAAAATAACTATGTTTTTACTCAAATTTCTCAGAGGGACGAAACTGTCACCAGAACACTATGGGGTATAGTAATTATTTATATAAATTTCTCCGCATTTCTCTCCGTGTATATAGTAGGAAGAGGAATTCATTGATGACGTACCGTTGAACCGATTGAGATATCGCGTATACACGTTGATAGGTTTGAGCGAGAGTTGAACTCGTTTTCTCATCTGTTTACGTTCCATTATTCGAGGGAGGCATTTTGTGGCTCGTTTCGTATTTCTAAAAGCTCTCGGACGTTGGCGCTAAGAATAGAAGCGTATGTGCACGTTATAAAAGGGTGAAAGAGAAATAAACAGCGGCATCGTAGTCACCGACTTCCTGGATTTCAATACCAGCCTCAACCGACCGCTGAAATATTCCTTTGGAAACGGACAAACGCGCACTCGTACGTTCGGAAACTTTGAGAAAAAAGAGAAAAACGTCATTTTCCTCACCTTCACGCATGTCGGTCGGGGTCTCTCTTGTCTTCTTGCACAAAAAAAAAACAACAGGAAAAAATGTTACTCATTTCTTACCACCGCGCGCTATTCACTCAAAGTTTCTACGCGGTTCGAATCGAATCGAATGATGCGCGTCAATAAGGTACGATTCACCAGTTGCTCAAATTCGAGACAAATAACCGAAAAGTCAGCGCGGAAGTGAACGTTATCCCTTTTATTTTATTCTCTCCGATGAAGCGAGGAGCCCGGAACCTTTGCAATTTCTTGAAATATCGATCGACCCTTGCGCAAAGAAATAAAGCGTATGCAGCGAAATTTTCACCGGCCGAGCGGCGGCACAGCACGGAGGGAAATGCGGGGAAATTTATATCACATATTACTATGTCACCATAGTTTTCTGGTGACAGTTTCGTCCCTCTGAGAAATTTTAGCAAACACATAGTAATTTTTATTAAAATTCTATCGGAAATAGCGGAAATTTGACATTTTTCGCCCAATTTCAGATGAAAAATTACTTCGTTTTTGCTCAAATTTCTCAGAGGGACAAAACAGTCACCAGAAAACTATGGAGCATAGTAATTTGTGATATAAATTTCCCCACATTTCTCTCCGTGAGGAAGTGAATAAAAGTCTCGCATCTTTTCAACTTGATGTCATTTTTACGTTTGCAAAATGATTTCTCCATCTTGAAAGAATTTGGCCACTCGTATTAAATGTTAGGCGTTATTAAAAATGAATCTCAACGTGACAATGACATAACATGCATAAGCGCAAAGGTATAAAGAATTAAACAGCGGCGGGGGCAGTAACAATCGTACGAGATTAATGCATAAAACGAGATTTACGAGCTGCTTGTACAGGATGACGAATGATTTTGCTCCGCGGCAGAGTTCAGCTCGGTCGAACGATCTTAGGATCTTCGCGGGAACATTGGTTCGCGTGCAAAGACTCAATGCGGTTATAAGAAGTTCACAAAAGTCAAACCCCTCCCATTTTCGTGGAAAAGGTTATTCGTCGCGACGTGGCCACGTCTCGCGGAAAGGTGGTAAAAGAGCGCTCGCTTCTCTCACTCCCTCTTCGTCTCGTTGCTTGTCCATGCGATACTTTTACTGTATCCTATTATGTGCCACATTACACGACGTATACGTGCCATACTCGTAACGTATATATTTTATATTACAGATACGAATCTAGCATTCCCAACAAACTTGCAAACAGCGTTCGTCTTACATTCGATAATTATGTATAATAAAAGATAAAAAATTCATAATTCAAAAAGGTAAAGTCCGTTGATCCTAATAACACGATTCTTCGGGAAAAACACGCGCCCTCTTCGAATCTCACGTTATTCTTCGGTGATACACATCGCCGTTAAACGACGGTAGTCCCTCGAAAAGCCATGAAAATATTTTCAAGTTTTACACGATTCATGGAATTTTCTACGTTCCGCGTTGAAAGATTTTTGCTTCGATGTGTAAAAAAAAAAACGTTCGAAACGATGCTGGGCTATTGAGATGGAATTTCGAGGATTCGCGGCCACAAGACGTGCGGGGAAATCGAAGTATTTTTCATTGGATATTGACACACGATTATAAATTTGATTCTCAATAATTTTGTGTCAATTCCATTGCCGTTTACGCTGTCGTTAAAAATTTTAGTGAACAGTGACACATTTGCACTGATCACGTTTCGATGTTTCGAAGGTGACACGAGGCACCGCTGCTCATGCTAAACAGATGTTTTTCATTTCTACTCTATCAACGAATATAATATTTTTCACGTGTGCGAGGGCTTCCAGTATACGAGTATACTAAAAACGACGTTCATGCGACGTTTGGATTTAAAAAATCTTCACATTTTCTCGAATCACATAAAAATAAAAGTTCTCTCCGTACAAATTTTAAAGCTGTCGAAAGAGACGTGTTTTATTTTTCTACTCACGTCGAGAAAGTACGAATAATTGTTGATATTGCTTAGTATATTGTGAGTTTGTCAACATCGCGAAATAAATACGTGCAAAGTCATTTTTCCATGCAATACAGATTTCTTTGAATTCCCTTCCAATGATTCTCATGCGACATTCGCAATCTATGTGCCTGAATTTCGCATCGACGCAATGCCACGGAATTAAAAAGAAAAATTAAAAAATGATTCTGCACTTTTCTATTTGACAAATCGATTCGTGAGATTTAAAAAAGGTAAGAAAAATAGTGAGAAAAAAATTCGTTCCGGAAAAAGCCTGTCCAGGGGGTTGAATTTTTTTTTTCCGTGGCATTGCATCGATGCAAACTTCGGGCTCATCGCAATCTACGCTCCCGATTTTGATTTCGTGTCAAATTTCGATACGACAATAGTTCATATTTTTAAACGTTTTCGCACTTTGAGATTTTACAGATAAGGCTTGACATTTGTATTTGCGAAATTGTCTGGAGGAGACTCCATCATTTTCGGATATATTGAGAAAAAAAGAATCGAACCAACAAAATGATTGATACGATAAACGCAAAAATAAAGGCAAACTAATAGGAAATGAAAAAAATATAAAGATTTGTTTTTTTTTTTTTTTCAAACCGAATAGTGCCAATGTGCAAGGAAACGTGTTTCTATCACGTGTCGATTTTGATTGGAATGACTCATACGCGCATATCCATTCTTATCTCTTTCGTTCTTATTCCACATCTTTGTTGGGCCTATTGAGACACGATTGGGCCTCTTTTCGTCCTACACACGTGAAACGTGAGTCAGCCAAGTGTATACACCAAGTGCAACAAGCCCGAGTCCCCCGTTGACGACGACGACGACGACGACAACGACGACGTTATACTCGCTTCCGAACAAGTAGGAGGAAAACATTGGTCGTGGGCACACGCCTCGGTTTTCTGTGCTCCTTCGTGTATACACTACACTTCGCTTTGGCAGCGAGACTCGATCTCTCGCGGATTGCCGATTCAGTCGACTCTCGCGCGTAAACGACGACGAGCCGCACTCTCGTCGCGTTCAATATACATAAACCTTTTTTTCTTCGTTCAAACTTCAAAGTTCGTGTGTTTACCGACTCAGTAACAAATTAACGCGATCAAAAAGTTGAAAAAGTTAGTGCGGCGATCAAATTTCTAAAGCCGGTCTCGTTCCTCATTAAAAATAATTATTCCGCGTGCAATATTTTTCTGTTTTTTTTTCAAAGGTTCATGATATTTCGAGGACTTCCAAATCGACAGGAATTCCGACACTCGAAGTGTTGTTGAATGCTGGAAAATCGAAGTATCCCTTGAGAAAGACTCGCGAAATAAAAATTTATTGGAGTCGCACGTGCGTGACATGCGATTTTTTCCTGGTTGCTTGAAAATCTCATGCGAGTCGAAAATGATTTTAATTTGGCTTCGTTTACGTCGTGATAATTGAGTCAATTGACTCAAATGAGAGTTTGCTATATTCCAGGATAAAAAACGTGAAACTTGATTGACGATGATGCAAATTTTTTATTTATGTCGATACGTATTTCTGGTGCAAAATCCTGTATGAACTGGTACGCGTGAGTGCGAATACACGCAAAACGTAATGAACGTTGTCGTAACTGGAAGGCCGATTTAATGGCAGGATAAACGTTGCGATCCCCGTTGAAAACCAGCTGCGTCGCTTGTAACAGCCCAACTGCGCGAATCTCTACCTCGTTCTATCGACAAAATAAAAAATCAAATACAAGATAAAATTCATAAAAATCGACACGAGAGTTGAAAAATCACGTCGGCACACGTTACTCGATAGAAAGATCATTATTGCTCTCGGGACTACGACATATTTTAGGTTTTATCGATTCGTGAGAATACCTCGTTAAGGGACAACGAATAATTGCCAAGAAGCAATGGAAAATAAAATTGTATACCAGATAAAAGAGTGAAGAAGTGAGAGTGAAAATAAAATCTTCACAAAACGGGATTATTAAGCACCGAAGGACAGAGGGCAATGGAGTAATAAATTTGCCGCTCTATTTACGAGAAAATTGTTACTGCGCTCGTATCAACAAAGTTGCAAAGCTGCGAGTCTTCATGGACTCGAAGCATGTAAGTATCTAATTGTGCTATCAATGGAAATGGAATAAAAAAGATGAGCCCAAGATAATGTGTTCGAGGAAATCACAAAGCTATTGGATCGACGAGAATAGGAATTAAAAAAAAAAAAAAAGGCAAAGCGAGCGTTTTCATAAGTGGAGCAGTATTCAATGGACAATAAACTGATGACAGATATTCATATTCATGGATTTAATCACGAGGCTTGAAGAAAAATTATTTCTGCAGTTGGAGTATCGAAGAAGATTTATTTCGAAACGCGGAGATTATTCATGGAGCGAGAGAAATAACAACATGATGGTTTGAACGACGTGTGCATACCTATCAAAGGAGACGGATATTGAGGCAACATATAGAGAAAAAAAAACTTGTGAAAAAAGTTTGGAGCTGATTGGAGCAATTAGGTTGGACGATATAATTGATATTTGAGTAAGAAATTGATTAAACGATTGATCGCAAAATGCCAGCAAACAACATAAGAGAAGATATGATAAATCATCATCGAGGGTGTCGAGGCAAGGCTCACGCGAGTGGAATAGCGAAACAAAATGCACGCGAAAATGCGAGCAATCCACGGTCCTCTTCGTCGTCGATGGGCTCGTCATCGATTAATTTGAAAAATTCAAAAATTTCGCGCAAAGATTCGGGCTCGAGAAATTGTTCAACGCGTTGTCAGGACGATACGAAGGTACGTCGGAAGTTGAGCAGAAACTCAACCAGTTCATGGGAGTATAGCGACAGCGACAGCATTAATTCTTCGGAAACCGGAAACGTCAATGATTCACTTCGTGATTCAGCAAATTCAATGATCCGACGAATCGATCTCGTTCTTGACGACATAGATGACGAAAAAGAAATGTTCCGAGATAATGACGCTCTCGAGAATTGCGGAGAGAGCCAGAAACGAGATACCAGAAATTTTCGATCGACCAGATCGTTCAGGTCGGCGGTAACACCTCACGAAATAGTTCGGGATACGAGCAAAAGATTTCTGAAGAGAGAGAGTTGGGCTGACAGCTTGCGAAGCAGTCCAAGAATCACGGATGAACGTTACAGGAAAATGGAACAGGGCTGGGACGACAGTAGCGTTATAAAAGTTCCAAAGGAAAGAAAGTGGGAGAGAATAACAGCGAAGAAAGAAGAACGAATCGAAACGACTGACGAACACGACAATTGTGATCCGACGAGGTTAAATCTCGATAGCAGAAGAATTCATTTTGTCAACGAGAGGAAAGGACAAGGATCTGGCAGGATTATCAAGAGGACTCGTTATGGCCAGCAATCCCGAAGACCGGTATACGAGGTTGTTGAGTGGGAGGAACTTTTGGAAATGGCGATGAACCGAAAATTCAACCGATTGGGAAAGAACAAACAGGGTGAACAATTTCTTAAAAATTTGGACATTCTCCTCGAGAGCAGAGCGCCGCAAAATTTTCAGGTACTTTTTCCACACAATTATCAAATCTCTTCAACGTTCGAAGAATTTTCCATTTACTCGAAAAAAATCCATATTCGATGCTAATCATTTGGATAAATATACATTGACCATGAGCCAGGCTCTTGTTTTTTTTTCCTTGTGACTACTTGAAAGCGACGCGTAACGAAAATGGGACACACACATTGCTTGTTTCGTCAACAATTTTCTCCGGTCTAGCGCAACAGCAAAATGGGCCCAGAGTTTAAAAGAAAAGAAAGGGATAAAAATCGTGGGACACGCGACGTAACAAATGTGGGCGTTGAGATCTCTCGCTGGTGTCTTGCGCTATGAAAATTGGGCCCTGTTTTCTCCTATTCACCGGCGTACAACAGTTGCACACGCAGCTGTTTTCCAGCGTTGGCGAGAAGGCACGACTCTCTCGTGTGGGATATCCCACTGAAACCCTTAATTTTTTTAACGCCGAGCTATTCTTTTCCCATTGTCTGCTTTTACCGATATAAACTCCTCTTCCTGCTTCCATAAGACCTTCTATAAAACAACAATGGAGACGGCAGCAATGTCTAAGACTTATAGATTGATGGAGCGATAAACTCTGTCGTTATAATTGCTCGTTAAAGGACGAATTTAATCTGCATTCGTAATAAGTAGAATTCCTTGAAACGTATTGATTAATGGGAAATAATGTTCTCCAAAGTTCTATAAATAAATTTCTCGTCCTAATTATTTCTTCATTCTCATCCAATTAGTTTTATTTTATTGCAGCATATGGATACACGGAGAGAAATGCGGCGAAATTTATATCACAAAATACTATGCTCCGTAGTTTTCTTCTGACAGTTTCGTACGCTCTGAGAAATTTTATCAAAAACATAGTAATTTTTCATCTAAAATTGGGCGAAAAATATCAAATTTCCGCTATTTCCGATAGAATTTTAATAAAAATTACTATGTTTTTGCTAAATTTTCTCAGAGGGTACGACACTGTCACCAGAAAACTATGGTGGCGTAGTAATATGTGATATAAATTTCGCGTTATTTCTCTCCGTGTATCTATATTGACTGTAATAAAATTTCGAAAAGTAGAAAGAAACTCAGAGCTCTGGAGTTTTCATTCGGTTGAAACGTGACACCGCGAAAAGTAGGATTTTATATTAAGGTTTCTTTTATCCTGGTAATTCAATATTTCCCTTGTTGCGTTAAATGCCAGGATGTGTCGTCATAACGAGAGATACGAATCAGGGTAAAACACAAGCTCTCTTCTAATATATCGTGCATCGAGTTTAAACGTAATTACAAAAATGTAAGAGGGAATCGATCAATTGTCGTATCATCCCACTTGCGGAAAATCGTTATACAATAAAGTTGTGACGGGATGATGGAAGAGAACGTCGTTGATCCAACTCTCATTGATTATTCACGGCGATAAAGAAAGAAAAATAATGTAACGAGAAGAAAAAAAAAATCTTGTCGATTTCTCGAGTAACTTGAAACGAAAATACGTGCCACGGATACCGCTCGAATTTGTACGTGATCGGAAATTTCGATCATTCGCCGATCTCGATGATGAAGTAATTAACGACAAGGTAATTATTCCGATCGCCGTAGCAACTGGAATCTTCCCGTCTTGCCCCAAGAAATTATATCCCAGAAAGGCAATACACTGTAATTACAGTTGTCTAAAGTAAAATTTAAATAAATCGTTTAACGTCATGCAGAGTCTGGACTTTGCATCTTCGTTAGTACGAGAAAAACCTCTTCAACTCTGAAAACTCTCGACTTTTCTCCATGCCCATAAAATTTTCTGTACACGCTGATAAAAACAAAAAAACAACAAACGTCTCGAGTATCAATTCCTTATTCCTACTACAATTTAGCTGTACTGATTATTTTTTTCTTCGAATCTTATTTGATTTAAATTGATGGTAGAAACAAAGGATCGTTCGATTCCTTTTATATTCGTCCTACGTCCGGAGCCCCGTGACTGACGACGTTGATATGTGTGTCACAGATAATACGACGTCTTGAATAATTCATTGATATATTCTGTAAAGACAAGGGGACATAACAATTATCCCTCGTGGAAGGTGGAAAAAACGATTTGCGACTGTATTATTTGGCGCAGGATCAATTTGTCGACGAAAAAAAAACAGATTAGTCTGAATAATTCCTTTTTTTCACAATTCACTATTATTCAGTACGAAAATGTTTTTATTTTTTAATGAGCCTCGTCACTGTGAGCCGCTCATCTCAATTCCAATTGCATTTCCTCTCGCCTATTACTCTTCCGATTGCAGCATTGTATATCGTTTCGATTGAAATCTTTCGTTACAATTTTTTACTAAGCAGCAACGCCTGAATCGTGTCAGGTGCAAGATGCTCGTGTTAACAACTTTACGTAATTAATCGCGTTGTCAATAATGGGTTTTCCGCATTCAAAACTATGTTTGAAAATTTTCACCGCTTAATCTATGGTTAGCAATGATTTAGCACGTCGTTACACTCACACGCAACACTTAAGAATTTTGTAGTGATGCATCGCAAAGTTCTGTGGGAGTAGAAGCTTCTCTGGCATGTTCACGACAACTGTGGATGGATTGCGTCGATAAACGCCCAAGGTTCTTTATCGAGTTTTACTAGCAAAGTGCAGTAAATAAGAATCGTCTGAGGGACAGAGAAAGAGGGGAAGATATGGTTACGAAATTGTTAATCACGCACTACGCTTGTCATCGAAACATCTCTCGGAAGCTTCATCTCGCTCACGCGATCCATCGTACTTTGCGATCGTATGTGCGCTTCTTGCTCCATCAAGTTTACCTCTCACCGCCATTTCGTCTTCGATCATTATCTCCAAATGATTACTTAATAACTGCCGTAGAAAATAATCCAGCAATTATTCCACACAGGTTAATGATGCTCAACAGTTTTCAAAGCAATTGCAATAATTACAATCATCATGCCTAGAGATATATCGACCAATTAAAAAAAAAAAACGAATTTGGTAACAACGATCACGAGCTCCGTATCGCGAAATATCACTCGGTATTTGTGTGCAAAATAAATTCTCAGGTCTCTTTGATGCTCCATCAGTCGAGAATTCGACATCGAGACCAAACCGGATCGAGATCAGAACCGGATCAAGCTCAATCAAGCTTCTGATCAGTTCTGACTTGTGACAACTCCGAGGAGAATTCAACATTTTTTAGGCGTTAGTTATATTGAAAATTCGTTCATTGGATCCCGATCAGAATTTCCCTATACGAGGTAATCGCCATACACGGAGAGAAATGCGGGGAAATTTATATCACAAATTACTATCCTCCATAGTTTTCTGGTGACAGTTTCGTATGCTCTGAGAAATTTTAGCAAAAATATAGTAATTTTTCTTCTAAAATTGGGCGAAAAATGTCAAATTTCCGCTATTTCCGATAGAATTTTAATAAAAATTACTATGTTTTTGCTAAAATTTCTCAGAGGGACGACACTGTCACCAGAAAACTATGGTAGCATAGTAATATGTGATATAAATTTCCCGGCATTTCTCTCCGTGTATATTGCTAAATCATTCACAGCCAGGACTCATGCTGTCCTGGCTCTGAATGAATCTCAATCAAGCAAACCTTGCTACACTTTAATATATTTTAGCTCTAGTTATCCTGACCTGGGGCTGGATCAATACTCATCGAGTAAACTTTGTCATACTCTCATATATTTCAGTTCCTCGTTCAACTTTAGCACATTTTATTTTTTGTTACATCGGCTTGATCCCGGTGAAATTTCGTTCGCGGCAATTCTGTCTTTTGATGCCGATCGCGACCGCTGCTTCGAATTGTCTTCTTGAACACAATTCGCTTCAACCTGGTCGGGATCCGACACACGCTCAGGTAGAATTGTAGTCAAGAGAATGAGCAAGTGGTATATACTTAGTTTTAAAAAATGTAAGCCTCTCTCGCGACTTATTTATTGAAAATGAAAAAAACTTCGTGGGACGTATCGCCGCAGTGTTCTCCAGAGACTTCGCTCGCTCGGGCTGCGTGCGTATGAAGAAATTCTGATTCTCTCTATTCTACAACACGGCCGTTCGGGATAATACTTACTCCTTTTTTTTTCTTGTCGCACATACATATTTTCTTTTCGTCCTTTCAATCACGATTTTTTACTTCTCGTTTTGCGAACGCAACTGCCTGACGTTTTGATCGTTGATTGACCGCCCACGTGACAGGTACACCGAACTCTGTCACTCTCGCGGAGGGATTAGTTGTAAAAAGCCGAGGATCAAAGAACCCGCGTGGGTCGCTCATGCCTAAATTTTTTTTTACGTCTCTAAGAGCGAAACCTTTCGCATATTTTTCGCTCAAATATTCGACACACTCTCGAGACTCGTAAGAATTTTTCCGAGGTTCGCACATCGTCACAATATTGCAATACGAGGGTCAGTTGTCCCATTTTTTCCTTTTCAATATGGTGGCCCATGCTTCCAACTATTTTTACGAAATTTTTCGAGAGGAAATTTTCTTTTCAACGACGATGCAAATTTGTACATTGTAAAATAGAAATAAAAAATGTCGCTTTCTCCAACATCGGCGATCTGCGAATCGAAGTTAAAAGTTTAAACGAATTCTCAAATTTTAATAACAGAGTTTTCGCAAATATGTTTGTTTAGTATTAAAAAAATACATGGTATGGATAAACCTTCGTGTCCCTTCAAAGACACACACTGTGTGTCTTTGAAGGGACACGAAGCTTTGTGGCAATCACGATTCCGACTCTACGCATCAATCTAAAAATAATACAATTTTTTTTCCCTGAGATAACAAAAAACCAGTTTATTGTCGAGGCCGAATTTTTTGGATGCATTTTTCTCAGAATGCCGGAGGTTCCACCCATAATTTCGACCACATGTTTTTTTTTTTTTACTCGTGAATGCAAGCTGCGATATAATTAAAAATTGAAAGAAAAACGTTCGGCAAACCTCGAGTTCATTCAGTTTTGGTTACGGAATGGTAATTGTTAAAAAAAAAATGAACAATCTCCATCTTTCGAAAGTTTTCAAAAGTTTCGAGAAACAATAGAAATGTGGGCGATGTTTGTCCCTCTGTGAATATCTATAAACCTCGAAAGAAAGCAAAAATTCTACGCGTTCGAGTGCTTGCTTTTTTGTTAATAGATTTCCGAAACGAATGATGACGGAGACGCGAAATGTGACCAAATTTGGAAGACAGGTGCCATATTTCTGTTTATTTTTCGTCACGGTCGTAAAAGATAAAAGAAAATGAAGGGATTTCGAAACGAGTAACAATTAGCCAAGTCGACTGCGAGCCCAGAACTATATTACTCACGCTTTGAAAAAAAGTTGTTTTAATGAATTTTTTAATACTCGGTTAAACGTTTCTTCGTACACTTCGTGAAAGGGTTGTACTTAAGGTATTTGGCTCGGTATCTCGTTGGGTGGTTTTCACGGTATTATCGAAAGAGAAACTATACATCTTGGTCACATGTACGTGTACATAGACATTATTACGAGGGCGAAAAAAAAGGTGTCGTAAAAGAGCGTAGTCGCGTGGACAATGTGCCAATACTGCCAAATACGGTCGCCCCGTGGCAAGGCCTTCAAAACGCGGAGAAAGAGAAATACTTTTTCTCGTCTCGTTTACTCCTACACATAAACACACATGAGTTTTTTGCTCGCCGCCGTCGTCGTCGTCGTTTCTTAAACAACTCGGACTCTTTGAGGATTTTTTTTTTCGTTCCCTCCGTGTTACGTCACTCACGCTCGCACTAGTAAAACGGTACGAGACGAGAGATCTCACGGTTATGTTCCATTTCGTTGCACGATTTTCAAACGATTTTCGTGTTGAATGTCAAGCAGTTAAAACAATAAATCTGTAAATAAAAATGCCTCAAAATTTAAAAATGGAAGACGAACGAATCGAGTTGTTTTCCATTGACTGAAAATTTTTCAAAATACCGTGTGGAACATTGGTTTGTTTCAATGTAATTGGAATCAGATTTCCGAGTCTAACGAACGACTCAGAATCCCTTTTCGCTATTTTTACGATTTTTGTTGGAGGAAATGAGAGTACAAATAATGCTCCCTGATTTTTGCCAATTTGTATGTCGCTGGTCTGTCAGGTACGGCCCTAAACCCATAAAAACCAAGTATTTTCATTTGGGTTGGGTTGGTCGACTTTGCGATGCTTGCCACGAACGACCGATCGATCTCTATCGCAGATTTATCGCAAACGATCTTACAGGAGTACCGGATCGTATGAGAATTGGAAAGAGGAAAGAACTAAAGAAAAAAAAACATGGAATAACACACTGCTGTGGAAATACGCGGTTGTCTCAGGCAGTTCTCACGGCTTTGAGACTCTCGAAGTAATTCACGAAAGGCGCTGCTCTCCCCGCCGAGTCTTTCTCTTTGATCTCATGGCGCTATTGAACTTTTTGTCCTTCCTGAAACTTCGAGTTGCGGCATGATTCGCATATATTTGTATATATGGACACATACATAAACTCACATGATTGTGTATCCCAATTGGCGATATCTCAATCGAATTCAATGAGCTCGTTTCACCTGGTTCGTTCCTCCTACCTGTCTCTTCCTTTTTCAATCATTCGGTTCTTTCGTTCGTGTTCGAGCGAACGTAACGAGTGGTAGCCAAGTGTCAAACTATACAGACGAAACATCTATTAATACGCATAATATATCATGTGTATGTATATTTATACACAAGTACGATATTTATTACTTTTTTAAAGTGAATCGAATATTTATGTTTACCCTTCTTCGACCAATCTGCATACTAATTAACGACGTGGATTCCGTGTGATTAATCGCGGTCATGCGTTAAAGAGCGCGTTGGTTCGTGACAACTCGTTTTCATCTTCACGAAGATCAACGAGCTTTTATTCCAAATTAAAATCGGCGCTTTCTTGCCGTTATATAAACTGCTCCATAATCTCTAACCAATGAGAAGGCAAATCTCACGAGAACTCTCCGCGTCTACGATTTGCCATCGGATAAACCGTTAGCTATATGAATTACATGCAGTGACACTCGATCCGGTGCATCAAAATGTTGTTTCGTGTCAGGCTTTTTTTTTCGAGGAGATCGAGTGGGTATATCGCTAATTAACTTTATACATATCCTCATTAGCGGGGCATTGCTGTAAAAAATGGACAAGGGTTTTTCTTCGAGGAAACCCCCCGTCGGTTCACTTCATCGTGGACTTTGAATACGACTCTTTGGATTAATTGCGGACATAAAATCACGGAGATATATCGAAGAGACAGAAGCAGGGTGGGAGGACGATCGATGGTGCATCTCGATGTAGCACGATTCAGGATTTTGGAGCATCTCTCGATGAATCCTTGTACACAACTGACTTTCGTGCTCGCGTCATTAAATTGATAGAGGGAATGATGGAAATTGACTTCCATTTGTCGACCGTATAAGGAGCCGAATCAAGGAGGTTTTCGGGAAGATAAAGATTGTGAACAAGAGAAGAAAATAAGTCTCTGGTGGCTTTACGTACAAAGAAGACAATTCGTGCTCAATGACCGCGGGTGTAAAAACATGCGTGTGGTTAACGAAAATTGGCTACTGGGCGGCCTTGCTCGACCTCGCCATCAACTTTCTACACAGCCAGACATTTTCGTTTCAAACATTTATGCTTGTTTTTTAATTTATGCCGCTGAGGAAAACATCGATTGGACATTTTTTTGAAACTTTGTATATAACGTCGTAAAAAGCTTGTTTTTTTTTTATGGCTTCTGATATTCTCAAATATTTATTAATTCGTTGATATTCCATTGCAGGCAAGTATTTCATTCATTATTGTTCGGGATTGAGTGAATGTGGAGGAAAAATTCACAAGTGTGGGAAACAGAACGAGGTCTTGCTTTGGCGCCATGTTAACATTGTACTGATCAACTGAATATAATTCGATTGTAGAGAAGTAATTGAACTTCAGTCGATAATTGACGTGCTCAATTGATTTTCAACGCCAGTTGGAATCGATCGATTCAATTGTCGTTTTTTTTTCTCTTTAATTGGACTTTAGTAACGTGGAACGTTGGATTGTATAATTCGGAAATCGTTGCTCAATTTCTACCTGAATAATGATGCCAAGAAAGTATCGGCAGTTGTGGAGAAATTCGTTTATTATGACTGAACTTAATTATGAGAATCTTTTTCATACAACATTTTATCATTTCCATAAAAATCATTACGACATTCGGAGACTCGGTTCATGGTGAAAGGATGTATATAATTAAGTGTCAAATATATGAATTATTCATTATTCATATAATCAAATATAATTGGACTCAATTTCAAGTTTTCCTTTTCGATTTTTCTGATTTTGATTTTCGCGAAAATAAAATATTCTTCATGCGAATCGTTTCGACGGTTTTCATAAATAACTTTGACGTAAAACTAAACAATTTCCACATTCCTTGCTCGGACGAATTCTCTGCGAATTCTGGAAAGATTACATTTCGTTGCGTTCCATTGATGCAATTTTTTGTGTCATATATAAAGGAACGTAATTGCACGGAGAGAAATGTGGGGAAACTTATATCACAAATTACTATGCTCCATAGTTTTCTGGTGACAGTTTCGTCCCTCTGAAAAATTTTAGCAAAAACATAGTAATTTTTCATCTGAAATTGGGCGAAAAATTTCAAATTTCCGCTATTTCCGATGGAATTTTAATAAAAATACTATGTTTTTGCTAAAATTTCTCAGAGGGACGAAACTGTCACCAGAAAACTATGGTGTCATAGTAATATGTGATATAAATTTCCCCGCATTTCTCTCCGTGTGCTGTCATATCGCGTTAAAGGATTGCAAACATGGATAAAAATGCGTTGAAAACACCTCGACCAATAAAATACATTGAATTTGTGAAAATCATTCATATATTCACGCCCATTCATGCAACGGGTTTCACGCGATATTCCATATTCTTATGACCATCGCACTTGGAGTCTCGTAAACGATCACGGTATAAACCCAACGGGCATTTTCTTTCCAACATCTGCTGTTACGAGCATGCGACCACTCATTTTTTCTTTTTCCCAAACAAATCTTCTTCGTAACCTGTTATTGGAGATTCAATGATGTATATACAACCGTGTACAAACAATACTGATTTATTGCGAGGCCGATTGTCTCGCCGATTGTTGTCACGTTTAGACAAGTTGTCAATATTTTTTCGCATATTCACTCAAATTGCTTTGTTATGACAAAAATCATTACAGTAACCTTTAGATGACACACTGGGTCTTTTAGACCCGGATTTCTATTTTTTTTCTGGAAAATAGTGTTTTCCACAAGCACATACGCCTGTTAGTTCGATATTTACTAAAAATCGAAATAGCATATTTTTTTTTCCTGTCAAATTCTCACTTTCCCAGAAGTGCACGGAGAGAAATGCGGGGAAATTCATATCACAAATTACTATGCGCCATAGTTTTCTGGTGACAGTTTCGTCCCTCTGAGAAATTTTAGCAAAAACATAGTAATTTTTCATCTGCAATTGGGCGTAAAATGTCAAATTTCCGCTATTTCCGATAGAATTTTAATAAAAATTACTATGTTTTTGCTCAAATTTCTCAGAGGGACGAAACTGTCACCAGAAAACTATGGTGGCATAGTAATATGTGATATAAATTTCCCCGCATTTCTCTCCGTGTGGGAATTTCCAAAAAATTCCTCAAACTATTGAATTTGATATTTTCCGATGCGCATACATGTGGAATGAGTTTTCACAGAAATCCGTTATATTTTTTCGACGACTGTACACAACCGCTACATCCGCGTGAATAATGTTCGAGTCTGCTCGGCGCCAATTACTGCAATAAAACTTTGACAAATAACATAAACGTTTGATCGCTGCGACGGCAGTATTTTTTCGCATGATAATGACGATGATCGATGGGTGACCGAATGGTTTTTGAATAATTCATACGCATACGGCAATCTAACGCCTTTTATAAATGTAGGAAATGAGTTTTTGCGTAACCAACAGTAATCCGCGTTAAATAAAAATGTTTTAGCAAGCTCATAAAGAAATTCGATTGATATTCAGATCAGACGCGGAAAGTAATGTCATGCGACACTCGCTGGCAGCGATGGTAACGAAGTAACAACTCGTTTTTTCCCAGTACCGACACAAATGTTTATCGAATTTCGTTTCAATCATTTTTTCACTCATTAACTTTTTTTTCGATTGTATTCTTTTTTTTCTCATATTCAAATACATGTATGGCTTGCTCCGCAGGAGCTCGCCGTTCAGGCCAGTTTGACGGGATACGAGGAAAAAGCATGAAGACGTAGACTCGCGAGAGACTCGAACGCGAATCTAAAAATCACGAGGCTCGCAATAATTGTCGTTCGCGCGAGTTTCTCGTCGCAATCGGACCACTATCTTTACGGCTCTCAGGCAAATCGAGTGTCGCGAGGAGACTCGCTTCGATTAACGATAGAAAATTACACATCCGGGATACTTTCAACGCGTCGTCCAAAATTCTCCATCATTTTTTTTCCTATTTCTTCACACGCGACACCCATACGAGGTGTTTTTCATGAAAATTAATTCCTTTTCGCACCATCCTTCCAATATCTAGTCGACCTCACGGCCGTTGAGTAAAGTCAGGTTAAAAAAAATTCATAAACTTTTGATGTCGTTAAAATGAAAAGAAATCGAAAAACGCTCACTCATTATTTTGTCAATTTAAATTTCAAAATGTCTCGATATCGATCGTTTTCAATTTTTCGTTACGTGAGGAATTTCGATCCGAAAGATAATTATGCACGGAGAGAAATGTGGGGAAATTTATATCACAAATTACTATGCTCCATAGTTTTCTGGTGACAGTTTCGTCCCTCTGAGAAATTTTAGCAAAAATATAGTAATTTTTCATCTGAAATTGGGCGAAAAATGTCAAATTTTCGCTATTTCCGATAGAATTTTCATAAAAATTACTATGTGTTTGCTAAAATTTCTCAGAGGGACGAAACTGTCACCAGAAAACTATGGAACATAGTAATTTGTGCTATAAATTTTCCCACATTTCTCTCTGTGTGCCGCTTCAATCTTTGAACGCAGAAAGGATTGATAATTCAGTCTTGAATGTCCCATACATTCCTCAATGTATTTGCGTGTCTGTGTATATAACACTCGTGAGTCGTTTACTCTGAACGGGACTCTTATTACACCGCGAGTCTTTTTTCGATGGCTCGCTAATTTTTCGCCACGAGACTAAAATTTATCGTTCCATAAAACCTGCGGTCACAGTCTGCTGTTTTTTCCACTTTTTCTCCTGTCACCTTCAATTTTTAATTTGAGCATCGTTAACATCCCGGCAATAACCATATTCCGATCTGACTACGATCATCATCCCTCGAATGACATTACAATGTGAAGAGACGAAGCGAATTCGAGATATTGGTGCTCGAACGAGATACCAACGAATCTTCCGCTGCCAATAAAAATCGAGGAGTTGAAAGAAAAAAAAAAGGCAGACACGTTCGACCATTCCATAACACCGAATCCTCGGGATGTTACGTATCCGTTTTTAACGACGTAACAATAATAAAAAATAATCTTGCTGCTCAGTAAATAAATTAACAAATCCGGTAATTCAAGGTCATTACTGAATAGACATAATATTTCGCTGCTCCTCAATATAATGGAGCAGAGATAGAACGTTCTCTTGGTCATCGTGCGGAGTCGCTTGAGGTTTGAGTGAACAATGAGTAACGACTGCTGACCACGAATGAAAATTGATTGCAAATGCAGCTTGTGATTATTGTCGTATTTGTTGAACCCCGAGCCACGATTATTGCTCCGTCAATTTTTTCATTTAAACTAATGAAAAATCGTGATAGCAGCAATTAAAGTTAATGTCATTATTAATCATGGAACAGGGTGGTATTTTGTTATTGCACGATAATTAAGAAATGGCAGAAAGGACATTCGTATCCTCGGCTTATCTCGGGTGCGGGTGAAGGTATGCACACCCTAGAGGCAAATTAAAATTAGCTCGAGCATAAAGCATGCAATTGCGGGGTTCATAAGCGGTCAAGTGATCTTAAGAGCTCATACAGACACACCAACATAAAATAGTAGTTGGTGGAGAGATATCTGACTGTTCCAGGAGCTCTCTTGAGCTCTAGAACACAAGGTTCTCCATTCATCTCTCGCTGTGGCACAAAACGCCCTGATTAATTATCTCTAAAGCTACAGGGCATTTATAAATATACACGCGTTATGTTACACGCGCTCGATGCGTGAGCTAGCGATCTCATATACACTTGCACAAACCGATTCGGTCAATTAGTATTGACTGCTTGCTTACAAATGGTCTTGTGTGGTTGAAGGAAAGACGCCCGAGGGAAGGCTCGATTTCTGTCTTTAATGCGCCAGCGCGTTTCTGTCCCAGTTTGCCGAACAGAAATCCATTATATTTCATTGGAAATGCAGATTTTGTCTCTCACTTTATTTTTCATACAGGTTTTTTATTCAATTATGTCTACTAATTTTTCTTGCGCTCACAGAAATGTCTCTCAGAATCACCTTCACGGAGAGAAATGCCGGGAAATTTATATCACATATTACTATGCCACCATAGTTTTCTGGTGACAGTGTCGTACCCTCTGATAAATTTTACCAAAAACATAGTAATTTTGATGAAAATTCTATCGGAAAATTCTATCGGAAATAGCGGAAATTTGACATTTTTCGCCCAATTTTAGATGAAAAATTACTATGTTTTTGCTGAAATTTCTCAGAGCGTACGAAACTGTCACCATAGAAAACTATGGTCGATAGTAATTTGTGATATAAATTTCCCCGCATTTCTCTCCGTGTTCGTGAATTCACCTCTTTCAACAGCAAAGCTCCAAAAACCCATGCGAGAGATTAGAATTCCGTGATCGGAATCAAAGGACTTTTCTGCGACAGTTTAAACTTTTGAATTTGATACCGAGAACGTTTCATTGAGACATAGTGAAACGGTTGAAATTGGTCGTGGATCGACGTGAATGATCCCCACAGTGGTATATCGATTTATTTTTTTGTAACAACACCGGACACGTGTATTATTAAATAAAAAGCCAGGAATTGAGAGTGATTAGGCTCAATTGGGGCAGTTACCTTAACGTGGCATTAATTTTGCAAGTATTACTTTTGCGTATCTAAATTATGCCTTGCTGATACGAGAGCATTAAATTAATTACGTGAAAGTGGTAATTTCTAAACACGCGACTAAATTGAAAGGACGAAAAGGGGGTACGAGAGTCTCGTTACACTCGTACAAGCACACCTGTTCTCGATAGCTCATAAAAGTTGATATTCCTTGCATGCTGGGTGCGAGTTCCCGATGAAACTGTATTTTCCTTGGCGTCGTTATCCGCGTGCGGCCGCGTGTGTCAATGAATTCCGCGAGGTGATTGAACGGAATCGAACGGAATTAATGCCCATTTCGCGTATAGCAATCGCACACCCACCTGCACGGTAGATTCTTGCGGGATTCCAAGTGGCGACGCGCGAGACTTGAGGTAAAACTGTCGGCGTTGAACACGTGTATTTCCCGGTTGTGTCAGTCGCGATCGAGTCGAGTTGTCCCCGAGGCTCTTTCCAAAGTGCGCAGACCTCTCGTACTCGCGAGAATCATCGAGATGATCGATATTTCTAACGTCGCGATATTGATTTTCATTCTGCTCTACATCGACTATTTTGCATCGAAAATTTTGCGTACGGTCCGCGTTTACCAATTTCGTACTGCAAACATTTGGTGTATGTCGCACAAGGATATCCGGGTATAAATTCCAAAGAGTGAAAAAAAAGATGGATCCTGTTTCCGAAAGTTAAAAAAAAATCGCCACTTTTTCCATTTTTTTTCTTTGTATTTACGATTTTTGTGTTATTCGTTTACTCACGAACCGTGAACTGTCAACAACGTCAATAACCAGAATGCGATTCAAACGAAATATTTCATTATTTTCGTTACAGGCGCGGACAGAGGAACATCTCGCCCAAGAACAAGCGTGGCACGCATCGGAGAGAATATGGCTATTGCACCGTGGTGGCTTCACATCGGCTACAAGATGTGGTCCAGCAGATCCAGACACGGGAAAACTAAGAGTCCGTTTGATTCCGAATGGAGAAGAATTACTCGTCGACGAAGAAGATGTGGAGAAGGTTATTTTAACCATTTTTTTCTAATATTTCTAATGATAATAAAAACTACAAATAATAAACGGATGCACGAAAAATAAACGAAATAGAAGAGATCGTAAAAAAAATCAACAATTATAATTATATGAGTATTTACAATAACAATGCTAATCGATATGATGAAAATGTTAATAATAATGGAGTTGGACATTTTATTATTCCATATCGAAGCATAATTTTCTAGCATTGGGACGTGCCTTGGATATTTTATGGAATTCGAAAAGTCATGGAATTTATTCTTCAACGATGTGACGAAATTCGATCGTCATTATGAATTTTGAGTACAATTTTTTTTTTGCCTTTTCTAAATTAACACGAAACTCCATTTTACAGGCTAACCCACCACAATTCGATAAAGCTGAAGAGCTTTCGCAACTTCGTTTCTTGAACGAGTCGTCGGTACTGCACACTCTGAGGCAACGTTACGCGAGTAATTTGATTCATACTTACGCTGGGGAAAACATGATCGTTATAAATCCTGTGGCACCATTGGCTATTTATTCCGAAAAGGTCAGTCATGGTTTTTCATCAAATTTAATCATAAATTTGTTTGCTTCTTTGATCATTGGTTTTACATAAACTTTCGCTAATTGGACTCATGTTTATTGAATTTTATTTTCAAGGTTGTACATATGTTCAGAGGCTGCAAGAGCGAAGACATGCCTCCTCATATCTACGCAATGGCACAGTCTGCTTATCGTGGAATGTTGGCAACACGAAGAGATCATTCGCTCGTTTTTCTCGGTCGCAGTGGCGCTGGAAAAACGACCAATTTTAAACACGCGTTGCATTACCTCGTCCTTGCTGCTGGAACTGTCAACAAGGTCAGCAGCCTCGTAATTAACATTCATGCAATAACTGCTAATCAATTGAGCGTAAATCTGTTATTGGCACGTACAGTTCGGCTCGACCATGATCCTAGCACTTGGTATTTCAAAAAATTTCAAAATTCTTAGTTTATTATTAAAAAGGTTGAAAACAGACGTTTTGCAATTAGTCCCAGAAAAAATTTACAAGAATTTGACATCGTAAATGAAATTGAACAAAAAATCATGTTTCCAATCGGGAGTGATCCGACAGAAAATAAAATAGTCTTCTCAACAACAGGTCTCAGTGCAAAATTCTGACGGGGGGTTATTTTGGACAAATGTTCATTGTAAAGTATCAATATTTTTTCACTTTCAGATTCTGACGATTGAGAAGCTGAATGCGCTCTTCACGGTTCTCGAAGCTTTTGGGAACAGCCGGACGCACATGAATTCCAATGCAACTCGTTTCAGTCAACTGTTCAGTCTCGATTTTGATCAATCAGGCCAAATTGCATCGGCCTCCTTGCAGGTAAAAAGCGTTTCATTTTTTAAAGGGGAAGGAACGTATTGTATGGTTCGAGGTAACGACTGTTGGGATTTCAAGAAGCGAGCGTCATTTGCCAGAAGCCTTGAAATAAAAACTTGTAAAGGTTTATTTTCTTGAGTTGAGGAAAATCGTATAGCACGGAAAATTGACGTACGTGCTCTGTTACAAAAATTCAACAACTTTGCATAAATTTCACAGTATCAAAACCAAGGCAATATTTCAAGGATCGAGAGACGTAGAATCCTCTTAAGTCACATGTTCTGCATGTTATGTTTGGAATAGAAAAAACAGTGAGCCACAATGTGTTGATATTGCCTCGCGAAACTTATTTACATATGTTTGAATACGAACGTTCGACGTCGCAAGCTTTCGAATAAACGTGACGGCAACTAGAGACAAAAATGTTCTCATTTTAAGAGGTGAAACGATTCGTTACTTACGCCTTCGAACTGGTGGGCAGGAATATAAGATTTTTTGAAATTTCATGAAACAGCTCCATCTTCCAAATGGACGCGTTTCATTATGCTCTGATAATTGGGAATATTGAAGCGTAGAATTGATGCAGAAACAGTCACAGGGATCTTGTAAACTGTGGAGTAGATACACGGAGAGAAATGCGGGGAAATTTATATCACAAATTACTATGCTCCATAGTTTTCTTCTGACAGTTTCGTACGCTCTGAGAAATTTTAGCAAAAATATAGCAATTTTTCTTCTAAAATTGGGCGAAAAATGTCAAATTTCCGCTATTTCCGATAGAATTTTAATAAAAATTATTATGTTTTTGCTAAAATTTCTCAGAGGGTACGACACTCTCACCAGAAAACTATGGTGGCGTAGTAATATGTGATATAAGTTTCCCGGCATTTCTCTCCGTGTAATTAACGGGCAAAGTTTTCACTGAGCTAGACGCGTAAGAGAAAAAGTTGTTGATCCACGGAATAAATAGCTGGTTTTATTCAACAGGTTCTGTTATTGGAAAAAACACGGATAGGTCGAAGGATAAACGGAGATCCAACTTTCCATGCGGTTTACAGACTTTTGGCGGGTGCGGAGGGTGCACTACGGAAAGAACTGAACCTGACGAACCTCGTAGCCGAGAACAATCCGTTCATAACCCCGTTGCAAAAGCACGAGGACAAGCAACGAGCTATGGTTGAATTTAATCGCATTGTCGCAGCCCTTAAGATTCTTGGTGTCACGGAATCCGAGGAAAAGGTTATATGGCTCGTACTCGCAGGTATTTATCATCTCAGTTGTGCCGGTGCTGTAAAAGCTGGCACGAGTTCTCAGAGCCGATGGCAATTTGCCCGAGTCGAGTGTGCCGAAAGAGCAGCAAATCTACTCGGAACTTCGGTCGAAGAACTCAGCCGAATGGTATTCTCCGGGAATACCGGAGGTGGGGGAACTCCCAGTGGTCCGAGACCCGCTCTCAGGACTCCTAGTCCTACTGAAAGCAGCAAAGATATGTCAGGACTTGACGCCCTCGAAGGATTGCTCGTTGGATTGTACTCTGAAATCTTTCATTGCATTGCCGCTCTCATTAACAAGTACGTTTCCCTCGTCCGACCATGTTTTTTGAATCCGAGTCTAAACGCTTCTGACAATCATTATCAAATCTTCTTCATCAAAAATATTCCATTCATCATGTTGTATTCCACACGGAGAGAAATGCCGGGAAATTTATATCACATATTACTATGCCACCATAGTTTTCTGGTGACAGTGTCGTACCCTCTGAGAAATTTTAGCAAAAACATAGTAATTTTTATGAAAATTCTATCGGAAATAGCGGAAATTTGACATTTTTCGTCCAATTTTAGATGGAAAATTACTATGTTTTTGCTCAAATTTCTCAGAGCGTACGAAACTGTCACCAGAAAACTATGGAGGATAGTAATTTGTGATATAAATTTCTCCGCATTTCTCTCCGTGCAAACATCATTATTTTTTTAAATCTTCGTTCAGTTGTTTAATTATTTATTGAATACATTAAAACGACTCGTTGGTTAATTGATTCGTAATAAATGAACAAATTCAGAGAAAGTATCATCTTTTCATTCGTGACGGAATTCGGTATCGTTTTCATTTTTTCGTTTCCTCTAAATTTACGTATTTTCACGTTGAATTTGCTAGATCACGAATTCATGTATTCACAGTATTACGATGTTTGGATTTTTCAGATCAATTTCGTCACCCGTTCACACGGTCTCGTCGTTGTTGCTGTGCGATGCCCCTGGATTCCAAAATCCAGCTTCTTGCGGCCGTCAAACCGGCGCGACTTTTGAAGATCTTTGTCACAATTATTTGCAAGAACGTTTGCAACTACTATTTCATCATACTACGCTCGTCGCACCGAGAGACCGGTAAATAACGATTTCTCATGCTTGCCTTTAAGAGGCTCTATCACTCGCTCGCTCGGTAAAAATCCTGCTACACGGTTTATTTAGAGAGACCGAATATTTCAAGAAAAATATTAGTTACACGTTGTTCCCCTTTCACCAGAGAAGAAGGTGTAACTTTTCTTTTCTCAAAATATGAAGCATCTCTTAGAAAACCGTGTATTTGCTTTTTGGTTATCTCTCTCGCACTTGGAAAATGTTTTCAACGATAAAATTCCATCAAAATCATCGAGGAAATGTTTCGAATGAATACTCAAGTGACAATCAGATAATTTTTTGACGTTACATCGATTTGACTTGTTGATTTTCGGTTGAGAGTATAATTTTTATTTTCTCGTTTAACTAGATACGTGCAAGAGGGTTTGGACGTCGATTGTGACGACGACAACGACGCTGATTCAACCAATTCGCCCCAAGCACTGGTTTCACTTCTCGATCGTGGACAACAGAGTGCGACAATGTTACGAACGAGCCAAAGTGATCTGAGCGGAAGTCGTCAGGCTGAAAGAAAGGGACTTTTATGGTTATTGGACGAGGAAACTATTTGTCCTGGTGGAAGTGACGAAAGTTTTCTGGAGCGGTTGTTCTCGCATTATGGGGATCGAGGTAACGAAACTCTTCATTCCTTGTGCCTTTCGATCCATCTACACGGAGAGAAATGCGGCGAAATTTATATCACATATTGCTATGTCACCATAGTTTTCTGGTGACAGTTTCGTACCCTCGGAGAAATTTTACCAAACACATAGTAATTTTTATTAAAATTCTATCGGAAATAGCGGAAATTTGACATTTTTCGCCCAATTTTGGATTAAAAATTACTATGTTTTTGCTTAAATTTCTCAGAGGGACGAAACTGTCACCAGAAAACTATGGAGCATAGTAATTTGTGATATAAATTTCCCCACATTTCTCTGTGTATGAACCAAGAACGTTCTAAAACCTAAATATGAAAAAAAAATTCGTTCCCAAATGTCACGTACAAACAATAAAGCAAATAACTTGCAAATTTTAGGGTATAATTTCTTTTTCGATGAGATCAACGAATGAATTATGCTCGAAGTCGAGTTCTCGAAGTTTTTCTCACAGACTTACGATTTCTGCAGTAAAAATGGAAATCAAAGATTTGTTGTTTTTTTTTTTTTTTTTCGAGTTTCTCTTCTGGTGATGAATAATTTTGGATTTTGTTGCAACCAGATCATCAGGTCTTGCTGAGAAAAGCGCCAGGCAACAATCAATTCGTTCTTCAGCACCTCCAAGGCACGAATCCAGTGTTGTATACCGCGACCGGATGGCTCAAAGCAACGCGAGAGAATCCGGTTACCCGGTGTGCGATTACAGTCCTACAGGAAAGTACAAGGTTAGTATTCAGCACGAGCAATGCGTTTAAATTCGTTACGAGTCTGAGAAACTATTAATTTCAGGATTTTAATGGCTCGCGCGTTTTGCAGGGAAGATATCAGCAGGCTGTTCGTATGTGCACGTGGCGCCGGCGTCTCCGGTGCTCTCAGTGGATCGGTGCCTGGTATTGAAGGCTCGCAATCATTGAGAAGAGCCTCCAGTATAAGAAGAACATTCACTGCAATTAAGAGGAAAAACGCCTGTCTACAAGTCAAATTCACTGTCGTAAGTATTTGCAGACAATTGAGTCAAAAATAATAACTCAATTACGAAAACCCTTTAATGACTCTACGGAAATTCTGTCTAATGGAGTCCACACTTCAAATGAACTGCCATCGACTTAATATCTTGTCAATTTTTTCTTCCCAAAATTCTTATCACGAGAAAAATGTTTTCTTTAGAAAATTGTTCCTTCACAAAAATGTCCCAGTTGAAGAGGCTCACTCGCAAAATGTGAAAATTGGCATAGATAATGTGACACGCCGAATAATATTCGACTCGATGCGATCATGATATTCTGCGTAAAAAATCAACTTTTTCGTTGTTGCTGTCACTTTGTTCGCCCGTTATGAGTCAAAAGTTTATGACCTTGAACATAATCTCTAGAGAATAGTTGCAATGGTATCGCGATCGTTGAAAACTATTACCTTTTGTTATTTCTGTCAACGTTATCGTGTTTTTTTTTAAATACAAAAACCGAAATACCGTCATTTTGGAAAAAAAAACAATTGTAGCAAATTTTTGCTTATTCATTTTCGCTGCGAGTTTTGATTTTTGTAATGCTTCGGAGAGTTTGGCATTTCTGCAATTCGAGCTTACAATTTAATTCTCGGTCGTCCGAACACGGAGAGAAATGCGGGGAAATTTATATCACAAATTACTATCCTCCATAGTTTTCTGGTGACAGTTTCGTACGCTCTGAGAAATTTTAGCAAAAACATAGTAATTTTTCATCTAAAATTGGGCGAAAAATGTCAAATTTCCGCTATTTCCGATAGAATTTTCATAAAAATTACTATGTTTTTGCCAAAATTTCTCAGAGCGTACGACACTCTCACCAGAAAACTATGGTGGCATAGGAATATGTGAAATAAATTTCCCGTCATTTCTCTTCGTGTGTATGCCACTAAACATTAGACTCTGGATACCTGCATGTGNGGAAATTCTGTCTAATGGAGTCCACACTTCAAATGAACTGCCATGGACTTAATATCTTGTCAATTTTTTCTTCCCAAAATTCTTATCACGAGAAAAATGTTTTCTTTAGAAAATTGTTCCTTCACAAAAATGTCCCAGTTGAAGAGGCTCACTCGCAAAATGTGAAAATTGGCATAGATAATGTGACACGTCGAATAATATTCGGCTCGATGCGATCATGATTTTCTGCGTAAAGAAACAACTTTTTCGTTCTTGCCGTCACTTTGTTCGCCCGTTATGAGTCAAAAGTTTATGACCTTAAACATAATCTCTAGAGAATAGTTGCAATGGTATCGCGATCGTTGAAAACTATTACCTTTTGTTATATCTGTCAACGTTATCGTGTTTTTTTTTAATACAAAAACCGAAATACCGTCATTTTGGAAAAAAAACAATTGTAGCATATTTTTGCTTATTCATTTTCGCTGCAAGTTTTGATTTTTGTAATGCTTTGGAGAGTTTGGCATTTCTGCAATTCGAGCTTACAATTTAATTCTTGGTCGTCCGAACACGGAGAGAAATGCGGGGAAATTTATATCACAAATTACTATCCTCCATAGTTTTATGGTGACAGTTTCGTACGCTCTGAGAAATTTTAGCGAAAACATAGTAATTTTTCATCTAAAATTGGGCGAAAAATGTCAAATTTCCGCTATTTCCGATATCTAAAATTGGGCGAAAAATGTCAAATTTCCGCTATTTCCGATAGCATTTTAATAAAAATTACTATGTTTTTGCTGAAATTTCTCAGAGGGTACGAAACTGTCACCAGAAAACTATGGTAGCATAGTAATATGTGATATAAATTTCCCGGCTTTTCTCTCCGTGAACTAAACGAAGTTTGCGCAGTTGCAATGAAATTTCAGTAACAAATATTCATTTGGAAATTTGTAAATGCTGATTCTTGCGAGCAAGTCTCTATTACTTTTTGGACAAACGTTTATCCAATGTTTGAAATTAACTTCCATGAGGTTTTTCCTGCAATGACATTTCCATAGGAGAATTCAATGTTGATTAAAAATTAATGATTTTGTTGCTTTACAGGACGGTCTTGTGGAAACCTTGAGGAGAACTCGAGTCAAGTTCGTCCACTGTCTTTTGCCACAGCATACAGCTGGTTGCACCGAAAACAAGAGCCTCCTCTCTGTCAAATCAAATCAAAGCGAAGACAGCATAATCAATGTCCCGCTGTTGCGATCGCAGGTATTGTTCTTTTTATTATTTCTCAAGCTCAGACTGTTCATATTTTTTCGTCTTTACTTCGCACAGCATTAAAAACGAGTCACTGGAGAATGAAAGATTAAATATTCCCCAGAACTTTTTACCATTCTACAGAAATGGCTGGAGTTAGTTTTTGTTCTTTTTTTCTTCAAAGTTGAAACCTGACCGAGTGCTTGTTTCATTCGTATTTGGAGCCATGTCAAGAAATTGCTGTTGATTTCGTATTTCAGAGTTCCAAGAATTGCCACGGTTTTCATGATTTCGCCGTTCCCTGCCGAAACATTTCAAAGTCCGTTAAATTGATTGTTATCGCCATAACATTAGCTTGGCCTGAATATAAACAGTGAATCGTTCAGTTTTGTTTTTCAAATATCGAAACATTCTCAGCGGAATATTCGCGAAGGTGAGTAGAAGTTTGAGGGAAACGCGAAATTTGTACGACAGTTCGGAAAATCCTGTCATCAGGGCACAATCCAAATGTCGAGGTATCGAAGGTTCCGTGCAACTCATTTCTCGTTGAGCGTATTCAGCGCCACTTGGAAAATTTATTTCCACTCAATGCCAAATAATGAGTGAAGGAAAGTTTCTTGGCGTTTGGTTAACCGTCGATAAAAAAACATTGTAACAGAATATTATTTTCATAGCGATGATTAATTTGACAACAGATACGTGGCAGCCAAATCGTCGATGCAGTGCGTCTGCACAAAGTTGGATTTCCGAAGCACATGCCACTCGGTGAATTCAGAAGGCGATTCGGACTTTTGTCGAACGACGCGAACGCTAGACCCGGAAGTCCTGTCGCCGACGAGAGACGAGCCGTCGAAGACATGCTGCTTTCCGTCGACGTTGATCCCGCTTCCTACCGCGTTGGTCAGAGTCAGGTAAGTCCGGCTGTTCCTCAGTCTCATTAAATTTTCATTTTTACAACGTGCTAGACATTAGTTGCGTTACGCCTTGGAGAATTATTACGCGATAGCTCGGTATAACGACAATCAGTTGGCGCAGGGTGCGAAGTGACTTGAACGATGTACGAATCACTGCGGGCCAAACGTTCTGATCTCAATATTAGTCAATGATCTTTGGCCTGAATTACGGGAAAAGGTCAAATTCACTCCGCTCGATAAATTGTTTTTTTTTTTTTCGTCGAATTAGCTCCGACTCGTTCAGCACTCTGATAATTGTTTGAGCGGCCATGAGCTGCGTGGAATTTGTCCAAGAGCGCATGACGGATAACAACAAGAACGTTAAATCATAAGCAAACATTGGAAAGACGAAAAATTAAATATTGTCCAAGTGTTCGATGGCGTATGCCAAAGCGAAGCAGCCACTGTGCGACGTGTCAGCGTGACACGTCCGTTTGGCAAAATAAAAGAATGGAAGAACAAAAAAAAAAGAAGAATTTTACCGAGGCCGCGAGAAAGGCTTCGGAATGTGAACCACGGTGGTTGCTCAACGCTCTCGTCCCCAAAGGAAAGACTCATGGAGCTTTCACTCAGTGCTTCGTCGTACGCTTGCGGCGGTGGAAGCGGCTCCCCTTAGGCTGTCTTTATGCTAATTATTCGCGAAAAAACCAGCAGCCTCAACTTGTAACGATGCTCAGAAAGTTAACGAAATAATTCAATCTTTACCAATGAAACTTTATCGATTTTCAATTCCTCCAAGAAACAACATTTTTATTCTGAAAAATAATAATCATTATTTTTCTTAACCAATTTTTCTACAACGCTGATAAGACTCGACCCAGTTTACGATGCTCGAAAAAACTCACTGTCAGAAAATTTCATCACTAAGAAAGTCAACGATATTCATTGCTTACCGGCTGAACCTTCGGCTGCTTCGAAGATTTATTTTCCCCAGCCATTTGTTTTCGCACAAACGTTTTATTCTAAAAAATCAATTTTCTCTCTGCGAAGGTGAATAATTAATATCAATAGAAATTGCAAGGAACCGAACTCTACTGGATCACAGAATTGATCTTAACCCTTTCATCTACGTCTTGAGAATTTGAATGATTCGGCATGAGTTGTTTCAAGAAGAATTTTCATTTCACTCACACGTTGCGGTTTTCTCTTTCGTCGAGATGCCGGCCTTTCCTTTGGATAAATATCTCGTTCTTTCTTCCTGGATAATCTGAATAAAGAGGCAATAGGAAGGATGCTAGGATTGTCGTAACGCATAGTTTTCCTGCATCGTCATAAATACTTAACCGTCCACCGTTATATAGAGACGCCGCGCTTATAATACGCGGCTACGTGTTCTCCATATGTTCGCACAACCAACACTGCACAACATCACGAATATGTTGGGCTCATGCGGAGGGAAGGAAGAGCCCGACGAGCAACTAATGGCGCCTGTTACTTTTTTTCTCCCTCTCTCTTTTCTGCTTCTTTCTTCCATCGGGATAACCGTCTATACAATCGCGTTGGTGTAAATTTGAACCACTGTCTTAATCGCAGTCACTTCCTGATCCAAAAACTTTGTCGTAAAGAGAAATTTGTAATTTCGTCGATCAAAGACATTGACGCATAGAATTTGTGACAATAGAATTTACACTCGAACGATATTTTTTCACTTGCGACATGTTGAACACGCACAATCAACTGACCACCGTTATCAAGACGTTACGTGTGTCTAAAATCGATCCCAATTTTGTTTACAATGCCCAAATAATCCTCCAACCGATTTGTGTGCAACCTTGTCACTCCAATTTTCTTCTTCACGACTTCGAGCGAACGAAATTCGATAATGAGTCAAAATTTTTTTCGTTTCTTCAAATGGATCGTCATCGAGACATCGAGAATTTTTAGAGCTCTTGGCTTAGTCGACAATTTTCATCTTGAACACAAGGAAAGAAGTAATTTTGAAACTAGAAAAAAAGTTTTGATTCCACGCCGAGGATGTCGTGAAGTCTCACTTTTTCGAGTGAAAGATTTTTTAGTAACTCGAATAATTTCAATTTTGAGATAGAAACTCAAGAACATATTTATAAATTTCTAGATTTGTTTTAATTTCAATGATTCTCGAGGCTGTTTGAATCGGAAATTAAAACGTTCGATTATGTGAAATTTATTTTAACGGCTTACTTATTGCCCTTGCCTGCCTTATAACTGGCCCTTAAGCAACTATTGTATGGTTTTCGCAACCGTAGAGTCGTTATTTCCAAATGCATGGCCCAAACGATCATTAGAAATGCAAGTTGTCCACATTTGTATACCAAGTCTGAAAAGTCTGTACATAACAGTGTCGACAAGCATGTGGGATTCCCTTCTTCCTGGGTGATGACCCGACCAGACTCTCGCCATTTGTTTTCTCTATTTTCATTTAATCCGTCGACGCAGTCTCTAAAAAAAAAAGAAAGAAAAAAAACGTCTTAACAAGAATTCTATCGTTTCACTAGCGGACGAGCTTCTGCAGTGCGAAATGCAAACTCGTTAACGCTAAATTCCGATTTAGCATTGCTTACGTTGCTATTTTCGATAAAAGTCTTGAATAATGAAACCGTGACAAATCGAAAGTAGAGATTATAAAGTATATACGTCGAGGCTTGCAATCTCTCCGTAATTAGTTAGACAAGCCGCCAGCGTCGATTCATTACACTGTCGAATCTCACCGATCGAACAAATCGATTTATTTAATCTCGTTTCGCTGGACGCGATTTCTCGTGCTGTATCTCGTCGGACATATTGACAGTTTCGGAATTGACGAAACGGTAAGAGTAGTTGCGATAAATCAATGCTAAATAAATGAAACTGAGACATTGAGGCAAGGCTCGACGTATGTGTTTCAGCGAGAAAGAGTTTGGCTTGTTCGTTCGTATTTATTTGTATCTGGGTCATGCAATCTCGATTGAAACAACGTCAAGTTTATCGGAGTAATTAAATCGCTAATTCTTAACGTGATGTATTGGTTTTACGCTCACACGCACCAACTTTTGTCTCCTCGATCAATCGTCAATTAAAATTTCATTACTAACCAAGAATGGTATAAAGAAAATCTTTCCAACTGAAAATTTCGCGTAACGTTGACTTGGTAACGACGTTGAAGTTTGCAACGTTGGAACGCAACGAAATCTATTTTTTTCTCCAGCAGAGTTGACAATTTTCATTCAGTTTTTGGGGCGGAACGATAAAACGATTCTCTTACGAGCCGAAAGCCAAACCGGCGGGAAAAATTGTCGAAATTTCAAAAATTGAATAAATCATTTATGAAAAGAAATATTTTTCGGTCGATGTCAACGTTGGAAACTTCAGGCTCATGACTTGGTACACTTCGAGCGGCACCTAAGGAGAGCTCTGAATATCTCGCAGAAATTTATGTTTACGATACTTGGCAACGATAGAGTGATTACTCGCTTTCACCTCATTCGGAATCGACATATATACATTTTTTTTCCTGGATATCCTTCAGAACATTCGTAAACGAGTTGAATCGACGCGAGTGCTCATGTACATTGGCAATCGGCCAGTAAAAATATTTGTTGGTTTACTCGATTCTCCACCCGGAGTATCGCTCTGCCAACGAGATCGTGGAGCTCGTAACGACGCAAATTGCAAACAATCGCACGGATCGTGGGTGGATAATTTGCGAAAAAAAAAGTCAAATCTCGTCCAACTGTTCGTTCCATTTCAAGAAAATCATTACACACGTGTAAAAGGGGGAGGGGCGATTTCTCAATCACCAAAGGTCAATAAAATATTGGCCTTCCTCCTCGCTTGGGGGTCTTTCCGTGGAATTCTCATAAATCCTCTCGGCCGTGAATTCCTCTCACAACGCCGGAGGAGTTCGATTCGCGAGCTCACCCAAGGATCGCTCAAGCGCCCCGACGCCGACGAAGAGGACGCCGCAACGACGATGTCTCCCATAGCGCTATAGCGCTTTTTACAACTTCCTTCGTCGTCCCCGCTCCGCGTACATAAAAAGAGACGCAAAATCACAAAGACGTAGAGCCAGCCAACTAGCAAAAAGACACACGCAACCCTTTTGAGGGTTCGAGCCGCCACTTTCCCATCAACTTGCGACACAATACCGCTCCCGGCTTCATTGTATTACGATAACTGAAAAAATTGTAGTTACAATTAAACACGAATTCACCCTAGGCCGTTTGTTCGTTCGACCGCAAACGCAGCAAAAATTTTCACCACAAATTTCCTTCATTATTTCTTCGTCCTTGTGTTGTAGAATTTTTTCGAAACGCCATTTTCATCATTTCGCTCTTGAAATTGAGACTTTTTTTGGTGCTATTGTCGAGTTGATTTTTCAATTCATTTCGTCGATGAAAAGAAAGCTTCCGTTATGAGAAAGCAAAATAAATGATAAATGCAATTTTTTGTCTCTTCCAAAAAATACGAAACGAATTCAGGTCGATTATTAAGTATAATTAATAATAATAATTAGCTCTTCCTTCGTCCAAATCATCGAGTGTCCGAAGTATGAGCGTGGCGGATTTGTGGCGATGAAATTTTAAATACGTAGCATATGCAATGAAATAGGCCAAGACTTTTATAAATGATTCTCAACTATTGTAATCAACTGGGTATTTAACTGTCGTTGATTATCCGACCCTCGTATACTCGCGGCACTATCGGTGAATGTTCAGGCGCCAAGCGTTCACCGTACGTCGACACACCGTCATTAGAAACACTCCAAGCTTTCTCACCCAACGTCCGTTGCATGTGTATGAAAAATTACAGCTCTCCCCGTTTTCGTCTCTTTTGTCGGTCCACTTTGCTCCTCGTGAGCCATATCACTAACTCATAAAATAAAGAATGAAAAATAATAGCGTCGAGGGTGGTCTGGCGAAATAAAACTTTTCTATACAACAGTCAAAAAGTATGTCAACCCATGAAAACAATAGGTGCGTCAATTATCGGACATTCTCTCGCTTGTGATTACTTTCCCTGCTCGTTCACATGGCACCTCATCGCTATATCAAACCGTTAATCGCTCGATCCAAGTATTTAGAACCGAAGACTTTGGTGAACAAAATTTTTTTACGAAATCGGCCGTTTTTTTCTTCCCAAATTAAATCTCGGACTGAAATTAATTAAGACCGCGGGAATAACTACGATCCATATATTTCGGGGATTCGTAAAGTTTAACAAAAATGTCGAAAAAATCAGGTATTCGATCGATTTCACTTGGAGAATATTTTTATTCACGAATATTTAAATGTGTGTTGTTTTTTTTTCATTAGAGTGATCTGTAGCCCATTAACATGCCGTAGACACAACTTCCTGAGCTGGGTCACTCACCCCATCGTCCGGGCATACCTGACACCTCCTCGTTCAGACGCACATTGCTCCAACATTTAGATTATTTTTTTTTTTTTTCCACAACAGTCTCGTCACGTTTACGATAATAAAATTCCATCGCGAATATTCCTTTGCTGCTGTTGCTCAAAACTGTTTGATAACTCGCCAATTTTTCTACCGCTAATCACTTCGATACATCTTCATTTTTCTTTGCCATAAATTTAAGCCTCCGAAATATATTCGCTGAACTAACTTTCTCCATCCTCTTCGAGCAAATATTCCATTTTCGCAAAATTACTGAGATGCCAAAAATAAATATTTTCTTCATTTGAGAACCGTCTCGCGGCTTTCACACAGACATTTGACTCCCGATGCGTCAGCGACGATTCTTTCCGTTAGCCATGTTGAAAAATTTTGCCTCCAGTTACAATGGAAAATTTAGAGCTATCGGGCGATGTCGTATCCCCAATTTTTTTCGCCCAATTTTAGATGAAAAATGATTATATTTTTGCTAAAATTTCTCAGAGCGTACGAAACTGTCACCAGAAAACTATGGAGCATAGTAATTTGTGAATTAAATTTCCCCGCATTTCTCACCGTGTATTCGCTTGCAGCTTTTTTTCTTGAGGATTTCATTCTCACCGGTCTTACTAAAATGAAGAGAAAAATAATTTTTTCTCCAAAGTAAAATAAGAAATGTATGAAAAAGGCAGAAAGGAGATTAAAATCTTGAAGCCTCGTCCTTCTACGAACGGTCAAGAGCTATTGCTGCTGAATCGTCTTTTACAGTATCCTCTTTCTCTCGGCACATGTCGAGTCTTCTGCTCGAACAGCGTTAGATCTGAGGAGCCTGGGTTACTCGGATTACTCTTTGAATCTTGCCCGCTAAAAAGTCTTCAAAGTTCCAACTCGAGGCGTTGGGTCTCCGTCGAGCGCATTTTTTTTTTTTGGTTTTCGTTTCAGCATTATCGCGACAGCTATCCCGCGTGCGAATTGCGTAATCCCCTGTTCAAGGTTGCCAGCTCGGCGATCAACGTCTCGGCTCTGTCGACGACGACGATCGCGAATTGAGGATTACAACCAAGCGCTGGGGGTGAAACAAAATCGAAGGCGAAGTCTCTCATGAACGTGGACTAGTACGAACAACAACAAAAAAACGATATCGCATAAAATACGAGAGATTCAAACCTGCTGTCGCGAACAAGTAAAGTCCTTGAATTTCGATATTGATTGATCTTTATTCCGTCTAAACGGTTGCAGAAAATATTCTAGAAACACAACAACGACAAAGTTAATTGCTTCCATTGTTGCCTTGGATTTTTCAACATTTGCTTATCAGCACGGTCTTAACAAATAGCCCGACATTGATGAATTATTGACAGACAGTACGATCTGGTTTTCCCTACGTGTAGGAAGCGATGCGAAATAGATGCTCGCTGTGCTGATTTAATGCAGTTTTTCTTCTAATTTAATTTGTCGTCTGCGTTGGCAGCTAATTCTGAGCTCGATAGATATTCTCTCCTTGGTTCTGTAAAGTTGTTTCTAGTGCGTGTGTCATCGTCATCATAACTCGGTACGAAGAACCATAAACGGAGACAACGCGATTAAAGCTCTTACAACATAAACATCGAATGCACGTTCCATTTAATGAAATTCAATATGAAGGAGAATAAAAAAAATTGATTCAAGTTCATCAATCGAGCATGGAAGACCTTGTTTGCAAAAGGAAATCGGGCGTACTTTTTCTACTGCTGTGAACGACGTTCTAGTATCTTTTTCCTGGTTCGTCATTATTCACGATATTCCATTTACACGGAGAGAAATGCGGAGAAATTTATATAAATGATTACTATACCCCATAGTGTTCTGGTGACAGTTTCGTCCCTTTGAGAAATTTGAGTAAAAACATAGTAATTTTTCATCTAAAATTGGGCGAAAAATGTCAAATTTCCGCTATTTCCGATGGAATTTTAATAAAAAATAGTATGTTTTTGCTTGAATTTATCAGAGGGACGAAACTGTCACCAGAAAACTATGGTGGCATAGTAATTTGTGATATAAATTCCCCCGCACTTCTCTCCGTGTATACCTTTGTCCGAATTACAGACACTGAACAATCGCTCGACCTTCATTCACATTTCATCACAATGTCAGCGGCATTTATTTATATTATTCATTATTTGTTTACGTCCGAAAGGAAATCACCAGCGAGACCAGAGAGCGGAAGCTGGTCACGTTTGAACAAGTCCCTTACACAGGTTTATCTTATCAAGACCTGGTCAGGACTAATCATCGCTCATCGAGTCATGAATCACGTCTCGATAATTTATCCATTTTTTGCACTTTTGTGAAAAACCAACTTTTGCTGCCGAGTTTCTATTTGCCTCCAGCTCGCATCTCTCACCACACCAATTACCGTGAATCTAGATTTCCTCGAGAACATTTCGAAGAGTTGTTTTTTCTTTTGAGAATTTCAACACGAGTATATTATATTTCAGAGTTCTCTATACAATTAGTCGTTCTTTCGTATTTTTACTCCACTTCCCTGGGAGTCGTTCCACACGGACAGACATTTTCCCATCGATCTTAGTTCTTCACTGGCACCAACTCTTCCAGTCAAACTAATACCAATGCGTTTTGTAATCTCTCTTTCTCTTTCTCTCTTGCTCTCTCGATTCTAATGTACTTCAGACACGAATCAAAAGAACATGGTGGTGGTACGTTGCGTCCTCGTCTTTCGTCTTCGGTGTTGTCGATGACCGAGCTACACAGCAGCCTCCATTTCCAATGTACGTTTCAAGAGACTCTCTGGCGCGCCCATGGAATGTCTTTATGGTCGCGCATGTAATTTCCTTTCTCTCTCTCTCTCTCTCTCTCTCTCTCTTGCTCTTGCGCTTCTTTCGTCCTCCTGTCTATAGATTCTTCAGACTGGGCTTTATAAGCCTATGTTTATACATACTGCCGGCGAGTCCGGACGATTTATCGATTCTCCACGACTTTGTCTTTCTTCGTATCTTACTAAATTCACTGTCCAGTCTACTCTCATGTACTCGTGCTATATCGACTTTGAAACGGTATTTCCTTCGCCATCAACCAATGTTATCTTATATCCAGAATTTCAAAAGGTTACTTACCCCATTCGCTTGACTTACTCGTCATTTTAACAAAATATTTCAACAATCATTAACTTCGAAAACTCTTTTTAATCCCAATTCATTATAAAATTCTTGCTCAACGTTCATTCTCGCGATTCTGCATAGTTCCATGTCGAAAAGTTGAAAAATTTCGTTGCACAATCGAACAATGAACGAGATCGAGTGTTAGGTCATTTTCATTTTGCAGAATTCACATTTTTATGAAAATTTATGTCAATTTTCATTTTTCTCGTGTTGTAACTCAAATGATGGGAAAAATATATTACGCGTGAAAGTATTTCTCTCGTTCCACTAAAAAATAATGAATTATTTGGATGATAAAATTAGTCGAGCGAATGGCTTCGCGCTACTTCGTGTCCGAGTAATCTCTCCCAATATTCGCCGAGTCCGCGTTAAACTCTCGTACGTAAGACTCGTTCGATAATTTCGTTATGTGGAAAACCGGTAGCTCCTTTTATTTCCTGCAACGATCGCAGAGGAAGACAACTCGTAAATGCGCATGAAACTCATTTATTAAGTCGTGTGCGAGCAACTCATTAGGGCATCGCATTCGAGCTCGAAAGTGCGCGTGAAATAATGGCTAATGTAAAAAAGTGAAAAATAAATGAGCGGTTTGATTAAACGGTTGAAATTTCTTTTGATTTGTTCGTGCACTTTCTTGCGAGGTTGCGAGGCATTGAAAATCCTTCGCTTTCATTACTCTCCTGAACTCATAGACGAAGCCACCGAATCATACACTGACATAGTACGTATTATGCACGATCGGAACTTTGCGAAATTGCCTGCATCTCGTACCGCAAGCATTTTTACAAAGTACAACCATCAACGCGGTGCTCAAAGTACCGAGAGTACGTCTTATGCGCGGTTGCTTGCTTTAGCCTCGAGCATTTCAATCCATATAACGCCAATCATTATAAGTTCGAATCGATAAACGTATATTGGGAACGGTTTAAAACGAAAGAGGCACAGACCCGTCGTCCTTCTTTCTAATTTTCATCTTTCGAGTGTCACAAATTTTTCGCAAACGTGCAACGTCTACACGGAGAGAAATGCTGGAAAAATTATATCACATATTACTATGCCACCATAGTTTTCTGGTGACAGTGTCGTACCCTCTGAGAAATTTTAGCAAAAACGTAGTAATTTTTATTCAAATTCTATCGAAAATAGCGCGGAAATTTGACATTTTTCGCCCAATTTTAGATGAAAAATTACTATGTTTTTGCTAAAATTTCTCAGAGCGTACGAAACTGTAACCAGATAACTATGGAGCATAGTAATTTGTGATGTAAATTTCCCCGCATTTCTCTCCGTGTGGAATTTTGAAAGTTTGACGTTTTTTTTATTTATTTCGACGAGAACTTGGAAATTTTTTACAGAAATAACACTGCATGTCCGCCACGTTCGATATAAATTAGTTCGTCAATAATGTCGCAACAACTTTGAAGGTAGCTTTTTGTTTTCAAAGTAGGTCGTATACGTCGTACGTGCTGCATACTTTTTCATAATTGATGTACGTCCGTGCACAAAGTATTTATCGATAGTTTTGAGCCTAAGCCTATATTGGCCTCGAGGCAGTTTTGTTGCTTCGTCGAGATGCTTGTCAATTCTTTATTTTCTCATTTTCTATTCTTTCGTTTTCTCTTACCCCTTTCGCGGCCACTGGGTGGTCGTTAACCAGCTCTCTCGCCGGTCCTCGTTCTTTCTTCCTTTTTCTCAGTTGCCATCTATTAAAGCGCCTTATCCGCGATGTAACAACACCGAGTGCCGAGAGAGATTAATCTATGGATATTTCGCGAAGGAAAAGAAAGGGAGCAGGGTGAAGAGGTCGGAAACATTATTTCGCGAGTAATTATTTTAATTAATGAGAACATTCGAGAGTAAAGAAAAACCAAGTTTTTCTCCCATAAGAATCTTTCGAAATAGTGCGATTGAAATTCGATTTTTTTTCAAATCCTGGAAAAAAAAAAAACGAAAACTTGGTTCGTTCCTACGAAAAAATGGTGAGCGATTTTTTTCTTATTGTCTTTCTTCAAACTTGGAACACTATTCTGTTTAAGATTACGAAAGAAAAATGTCTGCAATTATTCGCAACTCCAAAGTACATCGAGCAAACTCTCGTTGACTCGATTCTGGTTTCTCTTCGAATAATTCTAACGACACTTGGGCATACTTTTATAGGAACCAGAGTCATCTCATGAAACGAGACACTTACGATCTCTGGATTCTTATCGGAACGCTTCGATACTCGTTTGTACGGTTCATCGAGCATTGAAAAATCCCGAATGGTCCATTACTATGCCTCTTTTATTTTACAGAGGCAAGTACGTAAATTCATACAATCGTCACGTCGTCGATAGTTTCCAACGTACTGCTGAGTAGAGGTCATCGAACCTCAAATCAGTTGGTAAAGTTGGTAGATAATTGTGTGATTATTTGGTGGAAATTTTATTGGAGACAAATGTATTTTCATTGCGTGCTAACAGAACAGAGAAAATGTGAATTTTTCGAGGAGATGGCGAAAATTTCGCGGCGAAATGAAATCGATTTTTGAAAATTTCTCCAACACGATCGTCCCTGTTTTCATACTCGAATATGTTGGAAATTGTCACAGTTTGGACGGTGGTCGCACAAATCATTCGGAGACTCTTTTATCGGAGGCTACTATCGAATTCGCGAATCGATATTGATGTAAACGATATCTCAGAATATATGGCAATGAGGGGAAAGTGACCTCGAAAGTAAAGCGGTTCGCGAATGGCCGGTCGACGAACCGACTGCCCAATGTTCTTCTTTTGTTGCTCGCTGCAACCTTTCTGCCCCTCCCCTTTAAAAAAGACTCTCATGGGAAAAGAAAATTGAATCGGACCACATTGCGTCGGGGAGAGTTCCTGGACCATGTCTTTTTCTCTATCCCTCTCCCAGTCTGCTCGTACGTTTATCGCCTACATATATGTGAGCCTGCAACGAGTCTTTTTCAAGTAAACACATTGATGTATGAGACTGCAGCGTGCAGGTGAATTCGAGTAAGCGAGAGAGGGAGAGGGAGAGGAGAAGAAGGAAAGCAAGAGCATGAGGAATACGATGAAAAGAAGAAAAAGAAATCGTTGGCGAGAAAGAGCTGAGGAAAGTGGAGCACGAGACTGTTAGGTCGAGTGCAAGAGAGTAACCCTTCTCCTCCTCGCACCTCTTTTTCGCTCCGGATTATCTTTTATTTTCTTTCCACGCGATATGTCGTTAAATTCCGGATAATGAAAGTGAAGGAAAATCTCGTGTATATACATAAACTTACATAAATAAAGAGAGAAGAGGAGGAACATTGGTATGAAAAACTATGTGGGATAATTTGCTTGTACGAAGTTTACGAGCATAGAAAAAAAAATGAACATTTATGCGAGAAACGACAAATAAATATGAGCAAGTTTTTGCGGTTGCCGTTTTTTTCTCTCTCGGTATTTTCGATTCTCGTACGAAAAAAAGGTTTCCCGAGTATTTATAATACAAAATTGCGATGAAAAAATCAAATGAACCGAAACAACGAGAGTCCGGATAGAATAATTGGCAAAACGTATCCTTGACAGTGCGAAAACTCGAACGATATTCTCGACGAGCGCATTTCTACCGTGGCTCGAATCCTTGATCTCATCTCGGGTCAAGGCTAAGAGCGAACCTGCTTCGAATAAAACGCAAAACGAGAAGTAACGCCTATACAAGAAATGCGGATTTTCTCGTTTTGGGACTCGCGTATCTTGACGGAACCTCATCGCGATGTCCTGCTGCTGCAAGTTTTTGTCCCGGTGAGAGCGAAAGAGTGTCGAAACTCCTTCAGCGAATATATCGCGTTACTCGATCGGTTTGCAATCCCAGAAGACGACTTGCCGGTGATTTGATTTAAGAAAAAATTCAATAAATCGAAACTCTTGAATTATATATCTCGAAAATCTTGCAATGCCTCCAACAGCAGTTCCCCATTCCATGAAGAATGTTTTTCGAAATCGTGAAATATGCTTGAGCAAATTACATTCATCTTTTATGATTCATTGCCCGCTCCGCTTACAATCGAGTCGTTTACCCACAGATTATTACAGATCGCTTGAATCGGCACGAAATCGAATTAAAAATCTCTCAAGTAGATTAATTCTGGGTAAATCATGAAAAAAGTATCCAGAGCTCGTTGGAGCCCCGTAAAAATGAGATTATCCGGCGTGGATGTAGATCCGTCGAGAAAAAAGGCTTCGAATATAAATCTATGAATAAAAATCTAGACCTTAAGCTTCCCTGGTAAAAAAAAGTAAATACAGTTTTAATTCGTATCGAGGCGGAAGAAGTTCTCGAGTATAAACGCGTGAATAAAACTCTGGATCTTAAGTTTCTCTCGCAACGGAATAACATTAATACGGATTTAATTTTCTTTCTGCAAACTTATGAAAGAAATAAGTTTTCATCTTTGCTAAGAGCAAAAAAAGTGCGCATAACGAATGGAGCACAAATACGATTTTTCGTCGAACTGAATTACATATTCGCACGGAGAGAAATGCCGGGAAATTTATATCACATATTTCTATGCCACCATAGTTTTCTGGTGACAGTGTCGTACCCTCTGAGAAATTTGAGCAAAAACATAGTAATTTTTATGAAAATTCTATCGGAAATAGCGGAAATTTGACATTTTTCGCTCAATTTTTCGATGAAAAATTACTATGTTTTTGCTAAAATTTCTCAGAGCGTACGAAACTGTCACCAGAAAACTATGGAGGATAGNTTAGTCGCTCCAACAGTAAATTTAGCTGACAATTCCATTAGAAACCAAATATACTGCGAAAACAACGAAAATTTTGAAATTATCAAAAAATATTTAGTTAACCGTATTCAACAAAATATCGACGAATTTTAACAACAAAATTTTTTCAGCTTAGTAATTTTTATTAAAATTTTATCGGAAATATCGGAAATTTGACATTTTTCGCCCAATTTTAGATGAAAAATTACTATGTTTTTGCTAAAATTTCTCAGAGCGTACGAAACTGTCACCAGAAAACTATGGAGGATAGTAATTTGTGATATAAATTTCCCCGCATTTCTCTCCGTGCGGTTGAAATGAATTTTAATAATTGAGCTCACGTGGCTGTGCTCGGTTACTGCATCACTTGGACTATTGTAGGCTTGCGAGGGTGGGTCGGTGTGCAATGCATCGCTGCACAGGAACAAGTTGTAGAAGCTGATTCTCGTGGCTCTATCGGGCCCTCGTTCCTCTTCTTGTTCTTTTCTTACTCCGAGGGGCTGTTTCATCTCATGACGAACGAGCACAGCTCGGCGAATCTCGTTGCTCGGTAAGATAAATGAGCCGAGTGTAACGAGGACGAGACGAGAACGAGAATAAAAAGTACACAAGAGGATGATGAGAGAGAAGTCGGGTTATAGTAACAACGACGTCTCTCGCTTGTTCCCCGCGGGCACGTGGTACAAAAGGTGAATATACCTCGCGGTTGTATATCGAGAGGACCTCTTCTCTTCTTGACTCTTGATCTTCAAATTATTAAGTACAAAAGGACCGGCAAGTTGCTTGCGGACAGCAATCGTCGGTGTATATCGTTCATCGGTGAGGAAAAAAATCGGATCCATATATAAACGCGCGCGTGTGTGTGTATTGAAGAAAAAAAAAGAAACGTCACGGATCCCCAACTTTCACGTGGCCCACATGCGCAACTACTGTTGCCGTGGAGCTCGCGGCGCACGGATATCACCGCTGACCGTTCCTCGTCCTCGTTCAATTGTGCTTTGCACATTAAATCGACACTCTTCTCCTCCTTCGAGGCGAATTAACTCATAGGTTAATCCAGCAATCGTTAGCAATCAAAAAATGACAATAATTACGCTCGAAACATGCAATAAAAAAAAGTCAATCGATTGCACGTGCGTCTGTAAAATAAAAGCCGAATTTTTAATATCGCGTGACCCGTATGCTCGAAATTTTCATTTTTTTCAATATTTCGAAAACTAGACGCAAGCGGAACTCGAAAATTTACGTGAATCCTTCGAATATTTCGTTACGTATTCGTCGTTGAAAATATTTTCCTGTGCTACTGACACAGTGGCGATACCCGTCATGTTTTATTCATGAAAATGGATGCATTACCTTTTTTTTTTTATTTCTCCTCAAATCTGACACTAATTTGACTAAGCCTGTGCAGTTACCTTAATGATGAAAAAGTAAACTCACGATCCACGCTCGATACAGAGTTTTTTTTTTTTTTTTTGTAGGCTATTGAATAAACCAGAATTTATAAGTGATCAATTTTCCTATATATCGTTTTTCTTTCGTAACACCGACAATTCCAGGCCCCGTGCGTTATGTTGGGAAAAAAGGTGAAATGGAAAGAAAAATCTTGAAACTGTGTGCCGATCGAGCGCGCACGTATAGATTCGCGTTGAATTTTCTTTTTGCCCTCGATTTTCTTTCACTCTTTTTTTTTTATCGGCGGAGGAAACGACCGGTCGATTACACAATTATCCGTCGAGAATATAGCGGAATATCGTTTAGCCGCGAGCGCGCGTACCAGGGACCTTTTAAAACGATAGAACGATCGCTAGATCGGAAGGACGAAAATGGCAAATTATATTATTACGGGAAAGTCGGCGAGTTAATAATATTGGGAAGAAAGTATTAGAAGATCGAATCCGTAACGGTGACGCGATAAAGCGCGATCAAAAGATCGCTCATAGTCCGTGAATAATCGCACGTAATTCGGGCCAAATGATTGGAAACTCTGCCCACTTTGTGTGAAGGCGAGTAAGAGAGAAACGACGATCGAAAACGGGGGATCAAGAAGGATCTCTCCTTGTAAACTCTTCGTCAAGTTTGCGGCGTATATGTGGAAGCAAGCGCGACACACGTTTGCCTGACATTGGCAATAATTCACGGATTTCGTTCCACAAAACGGTGAAAACCTTCTGTGACCGGCTTTCTTGAAAACTCGACTCCTTGTCAGACTTTTTATTTATCGTATCAGAGTCCGCGTTCCAACTGATCGCTATCTACCGAGTCGTTTATCTGCAAAAAAAAACATGAAAAACAAAAAAAACAAAATGCTATGATTTATTGAGAGATTCGCGGGCTTATCTAATTCGAATATGCTTTTGCATATCCATGGGGGAATTTATGCTTAGACTTGACGCCAGTATAACAGAGCTAGATAGGCCAACAAGCTCCGGCTCGAATGTCAAACACACGGAGAGAAATGCGGGAAAATTTATATCACAAATTACTATGCTCCATAGTTTTCTGGTGACAGTTTCGTCCCTCTGAGAAATTTTAGCAAAAACATAGTAATTTTTCATCTGAAATTGGGCGAAAAATGTCAAATATCCGCTATTTCCGATAGAATTTTAATAAAAATTACTATGTGTTTGCTAAAATTTCTCAGAGGGACGAAACTGTCTCCAGAAAACTATGGTGGCATAGTAATATGTGATATAAATTTCCCCGCACTTCTCTCCGTGCAGGGTGCACAGAAGGAGATCCAAAAAACCCGCCAACCTCGAGTGCTCAGGAAATTGTTCAAATTTCTTGAAATTGAGACGCCAGACGAATGAGCTCGGAAGTATCATCGAGCTTGACGAATAAGTGCTGAGGATTTTCTAAGCGATTAAAATGTATCAGCTGATCGGACGCCTGGTATACAAATTATTAGAAGAAACTCGTGTCCGTTAATATTTTCGAAACTAATGCCAGGTGATCTTCCAAAATAAACTGCTTCCACGTTTCATTAGATTTGATACGTCAGAATTGGAAGATAATTGGACAAAGGATTTTTCGTTGAGTGTTTTTTATTAATCACAAATGTTGAGCCTCATTTTTCTTGCTTTTCCTTTATTTTTGTAATTTTGAAAAGACTTTCGTTCAAAGATTGATATATCGACCAGAGTTTTACCATTTTTCCAGATGGAGTATATTATTCATAATATAATTTATAAAGTTCGTAATTAATAATTATTGAAAATCCAAGAATCGTTTCCATCGATAAATACTCGACAACAAATTATTTTCCTTACCAAACCTCGTAAGAAAAAAACATCTGGGAGAGTTTGTAAGAAACACTGAATTTTGTTTGCTCGGAACAATTACGGTCTTGCAATGATAAAAATGACAAACGTTTGCCGCGCGTCATTACGTTAGATGAGAATGGAATTATATTGGGTGGTGATGTACTCGACGATTAATTTTTCAATTACTCGGTGACCTGGAAACGTTGCAGCATCCTCTGTTGATACTCGTTCCATCGTATGCAACGAATGGCATGATCTAACGATTCCAAGAAATAGTAAAGTCGATGGATGAGTAGAAGATGAAGAGAAAAAAAAAGTAACGGTTGTATGGCGCGAATGAGGTGCGAAGAAGAGGCTCGTCGACCTCGACGGGTGTATCCGCAACAAGAGAAAGGTGCATCCGACAGGCGGAAATACCATGGGCATATACCGAGATCAAGCCTCTCTGTGACCTGTATTTTACTCGATGTGAAACCCCCGCCGTCCATGGTGCACAGGTGGATCGTGCGGGTAGGTGGTGGAGGAGGGTGAGGCACGGGGGAAGGGGGAGGTGAAAAAAAAAACACGATGAGGATTTATACCTCGACAAAAGCGCCTTTGGCACTTTTCCTCCTTTTCCTCAGACAAAATGCATGCATGCAGAAATACCAAGAATGCTGCAAAAGCCGAGGACAAATTATACGAAGAATCGTTGCATTGAGAAATTTCGAATAGAAAGAAAACTCGTGTGCTATTTTTATTTTTCTCGAGTGACACTCGACACGGTAGGCTGCTGCTATATAAATTAATAAGACATGAAACGATGTCGGTGTGATTGCCACACTCGATGTCTCTTTTTTTTCTGCACTCGAGCACTGAAACGGTTGTCACTGATCAATAAATATCTGATCGACACGTTGTAATCGGAAAGAACTTGCCTCTCTTCAGAACTTTGACATTTTCCTATCTCGTTGCAATCCTTCGCCACAACTTTTAGGACACGCTGTAAATATATATTGCCATACGACAGCTCTTTCTCGATTATCTTGAAATACACATATTTGCCATTCGTCTCTTATTCCTTGTCGTTGACAATTCTCTGCCTTTCACGCGACGCCCCGAGTTCACGTTGCGCCCCTCAAAAAATCACTCCTCACTTGCATGTGATAAATAAATACATAAACGTACGAAGCGCGATGTTCGAAACGCTATTACGTGACGGTGTATTCTCGAATGCAAATAATAAAAAAGAAGATGCAAAGTTACAGACTTGTGAAAGCGACTTTTTTAACTCTCTGTCGCCTGCTACCCATGATTTGTCACTCTTCTCTCGTTGCTCTTTGATATTTGCTTTACATTCGTAATAAATGTGCTTATTAAAGTATGAATTTATAATTTATATGCTCATGCTTAGAAACCCTGATGCACATGACGACTGCAAGTTTCTCCTGATTTTATCGCCATTATACTTTTCGTTTTCTCACTGTCACTCTAGATTGAGCTATCGAGATTCGATGATTCACAGATTCATGTTTGCATCGCTGAATATCTTCCCTACACGGAGAGAAATGGCGGGAAATTTATAACACATATTACTATGCTACCATAGTTTTCTGGTGACAGTGTCGTACCCTCTGAGAAATTTTAGCAAAAACGTAGTAATTTTTATGAAAATTCTATCGGAAATAGCGGAAATTTGACATTTTTCGTCCAATTTTAGTGAAAAATGACTATGTTTTTGCTAAAATTTCTCAGAGCGTACGAAACTGTCACCAGAAAACTATGGAGGATAGTAATTTGTGATATGAATTTCCCCGCATTTCTCTCCGTGTAAAAAAACCAAGTGGACATTTTATTTTATTGGGTTGAATATTAGTCGTGGCTTGAAAATCCTGCTACGAGACTTTTTCGAAAAGGCTTAACATTGCAAGAGAAGAAACATTCGTCAAAGAGGAACGTGGAGCTTTTCCTTTTCTCGAAATATTGGAAGGGTCTGAAAAAACTGAAAAACCGAAAAAATTGTCCATTGAAAGAGTCTCGGATTTGAAGCACGAAAGTATAAAACTACAAGAATCCGTACGAACTCGATAATCCTCGAATTTCGTCTACTGAATTGGCGTAAAATAAATAAACGTTGTAATTTTGCTGATGTTTCTGTCGAGAACGCCTCGAAAGTTTCGAAAGACCACAACCTCGGTTTTTCAATATTTTACGACATGAAAAAAAAAAACATTTTTATATCTCATACAAAATTCAAAAGATTTTTTACTTTTCTAGTTTTATGGCCAGCATTACGATACGCACTGTGTTATGTTTGTTGAAAAAATCACGAAATTTCGGTTTCCAAATCCACGGGAATTCGTTTGGACAAATTTCGGTTTGTTACGAGATGAACAAAAAAAACTATAAATTAAAGAAAGAGTGGGAATCATCGAGCAATTAATTCGATCCAAGGGACTCCGTATATGAAACCGTAAAGTTATTTTATTATCTATATAAGTCGGTTAAGTATTCGTTGAACGTGTGATTTTTTTCTCGTCCTCGTCTTCACATGCACAGAGCGGCGGTGTGCTCCGTAGTCTGACTTCACGGTGATTGCACATCCGCCATTCCTTGCGGTGGTTTTCACAGCCCCACATCATTGACTCCCTCATTGCTGAGGCTCGAATGACTCTCTCGCATTTTTGACATTTCGGTGCCATTTCCTCCTCCCGTGTACTTGCTCTTTTATACCTGTACTCGTTATCCCTTTCGATCGGTTGTTGTGTTACGGATTGAGAAGTTACGTGCCGTGCTACTCGCGATGGCGCTGAGATCTTTCTCCGGAATTTTCCTCGTCGTCTTCGTTGGGCGATTAATTACCCTTAGCTCTCCGTTTGCTGGGTCAGGTTCGCATGATTCAAAACTCTCGACATGTATACACACAGGTGTATATTTGTACATAGACAAAACGGGATTCGTGATGATTGCGCAATCGAGATTGTAGCGCAGGCGAAAACAAACAGCTCAGGCTCTAGCGTAGACATTTTTGAGCCGCGCAAATGAGAACGAGCGGAGAACGAAGAATAACTGCGAGAGCAAAATATTACATTTTGTCACGTAGGTATACGTAGCTGTAGCGAGGAGACGCGCAGCCCCGAGCATGTTACAATATGATCACGTTTAATTAATTTGTAGAGGGCTCATGACATTCCAGGCGTTATCATTATTTTATTATTATCATTATATTCTTGTCGTTGTTGTTGTTTTTTTTTCACTATAAAAAAGGCATGGGAACTTTGTTTTCCTTTTAGGGTAAAGTATTCTCTGCCAGCCGTGCACTATACCGCCGGTCGGTCTTCTATAAGAGGGAAGAGTGTGGAAACATCCCTCACCTACGAAGTATATGTATGAAAGAGTCTGCCGTTCATACAAAGTATGACAGAGAATTGGCCGCCGCTGTATGCCCGACGAGTCTGTCGTTCGCCCTATTTGGATTTCAGACAGATTCGTTAAGGACACACGCTTTTTTTTCCAACGAATGACGCCACTTTTCGCTCACACACTGGGTCATTTTTTCTCGGATTATTTTATCGGTTGAAAAGCTAATGAGAATTAACGACTTTTCATTAAAGAAATAAAGCTGCATTTTTCCGAAAAATTAGACGATAGGCTGTTGACGCGACCGGGTCAATTTGACGTGATCCAGCACACGGAGAGAAATGCCGGGAAATTTGTATCACATATTACTATGTCACCATAGTTTTCTGGTGACAGTGTCGTACCCTCTGAGAAATGTTAGCAAAAACATAGTAATTTTTATGAAAATTCTATCGGAAATAGCGGAAATTTGACATTTTTCGCCCAATTTTAGATGAAAAATTACTATGGNGAAATTTATATCACATATTACTATGTCACCATAGTTTTCTGGTGACAGTTTCGTCCCTCTGAGAAATTTTAGCACACACATAGTAATTTTTATAAAAATTCTATCGGAAATAGCGGAAATTTGATATTTTTCGCCCAATTTCACATGAAAAATTACTATGTTTGTGCTAAAATTTCTCAGAGGGACGAAACTGTCACCAGAAAACTATATGGAGCATAGTAATTTGTGATATAAATTTCCCCACATTTCTCTCCGTGTAGAAAATTTATTATTTGCAAGTTTGAGATTCGACGAAATACATGCTGGGAGACTCGTTTCCTATCAAATGAAAGTCGTATCTTACACCGTTCTGTTTTCTGTTTCTTGCGAGTAAATATAATGCAGACAGAACTTGGTACGTACACGCGTAATGTTTGTATGATCGAAACCCGGGCATTCCATTGTGTCCATGAGTACGTGACGGCTCAATCGTATAGTCACAATCAAAGTGTCGTTTGATACTTTGCTACGCGAGCCCATCGATTATCGAGCATATCATTTATTCGAGCAACTTTCTCGCTGTTTGTTCGCTATTTATATACGTTCGATGCGACGTTCCGGTCGAAGGGAATTTAAAGACACATCGCATTTTTTCTCACCTTCGATCAAATAACCGATTACTATATAGTTGTGAATTCTCAACTATCGAAATAATATGAAAACCGAAAGATATAGAAAAATTGGATTAGAAGTAAGGGACGCGGCAACTCGATGGGGCCTGATGATAAAAAAAACTTGGGAATTAGTGAAAAAGCACGATGCCGTGGCAAACGATCGAGCCCAGCAAAATCCTACGATCCTGACGTCCTTTTTTCCCAGTTTCTCCCCCTCTCGACCGGTTTCCGCGTGACCACCGAGCATTGACAAGAACGAACGAACGAGCCTACGTTCGCGGTAAAAGGCTTCTCTCTGTTTTTTTATTCATCTTTCTTTTCCTCTGCTCTTCTTGTTACTCCCCCTCGTGGACCCTGAAGCGAGTGCACCGTTGTGCACTGCGCATTCAGAAGAGATTCACGGAGACCGCAAAACCGACTGAGCTAACGGGCGTCCCACCAACTGATCTCGAAGGAAATCCATTTTTGAGGAGACGGAAAAATTCGCTGTTTTCATAAATTTAGTTCTGGTTTATTTTCCAATGACGGATTCAAAGGCAAAGCCGTCAGGGACTATCCGAAGGTAGCTTATTGAATTTCGGAGTATCCTTCGAGCAATCCTGTCGCCTGGAGCCGCTTATTGTTTTAAATAAACTAGAAGAAATCCTTAAAATAAGAAATTCCGGCCCGTTTGACAATTCGCATCCACACGGAGAGAAATGCGGAGAAATTTATATCACAAATTACTATCCTCCATAGTTTTCTGGTGACAGTTTCGTACGCTCTGAGAAATTTTAGCAAAAACATAGTAATTTTTCATCTAAAATTGAGCGCAAAATGTCAAATTTCCGCTATTTCCGATAGAATTTTAATAAAAATTACTATGTTTTTGATAANTTCATAAAAATTACTATGTTTTTGCTAAAATTTATCAGAGGGTACGACACTGTCACCAGAAAACTATGGTAGCATAGTAATATGTGACATAAATTTCCCGGCATTTCTCTCCGTGCAACCATCTCCATGCAATTTTCATTGAGCATCAGACTTTGCTCATTCGTCATAATTATTACGAAAATTGAACAAGACCAGCTCAAGGAAAGCTGGATTAATTCAGCTGCAGTTGTGATTAATTGAAGCCTGAGCACAATAACCTCACGACGTGAGTATATTACTTTTGAAGGTCTCATTTTGCAAAGTTGGTAACTTACGCACTGTGTGTGCTATATATGCAGAGTATGAAGCATGAAAGTACGTGTTGAATCGCAGCGAAACTCGTACAGAGCGCATCTATACAATTTTACAATGTCGTACCTAAGATACGATAGTATATACTTACGGTCTAGCCCCGTAGTAGGGTACAAGCTAGCTCCTCCGAACATGCCTCGTCTTTTATGAATAATGTATATGGGATACGTGTGTGTTCCGAGATACTTGTATGCAAGGATTATTATTGTTGTTATACTGGGAATCGTACCGAGTCGAAAGGAGTGAGAGGGAGAGAGAGAGAGAGAGACCGACAGAGAGTAAATAAAGTATATGTAATAATATATATAGCATTTGATGAGATGAGCACTGGCGAGAAAAAGATGTTGCTTCGAGTTGGCGTTTTCTCACAGTTCTTTCAGCGTCGATTGTGCTCTCTATGCCAACGCTCTTTCAAGTATAACGCCAAGTTCTTCTTCCTCGCTGTTTCCCCTTCTGGTGCGTCGCCCAAGCCACGATGCTGCCTTGATTGCGAGCAAACGGAAGCGTGTTTTAATGTATTTTGCCCCTCCAACGATCCGCCTTCGCGAGAAGATTTACTTTTTTCTTTATCTTGCGCCTTTTTCTCCCCCATTCGAGCTCTCATTATTTACTATTGCGGGGGCGCCAGCCTTTTTTTTCACCGGAAAGCATAATAAAAACTTGGTTTCTGCACAACTCAATCATCTGAATCATCCACCAGCACGTTAGCATTTTCGAAGAGAAACGATTTCATCGCAACCAGCAATCAGCACTGCTGTACTCGCTCATTTATAGGATTACAACTTTTCCGAAAAGTATACGAATTTTTTTATCCAACTTTTACGAATTGGAGGTGGAAGATTGATCCAACCGATCATCGATGTCTGTTTCTCCACCACATGCTGCTGGGATTTTCCGCTAATTTCTTCATTATCCATGCTACTCCATTTTCGATCATTCCCATTGGTGAAAAAAAAAAAAAACAAAACATTATTCGTGCTGCATCCCGAGACACGAGGAAGGCGATAAAGAGCTTTCATGCTCAACACTTTTGGGCAGGAGAAGCACACGAAGAATCCTCGCTGGACATACCGGAGAGCTCGAGTTTATCGCGGTTTCTAATTAATCCCATTAATTGTGCGTACAAGTGCGTTTCCGTGCGAAGGCCTTCGCGTTGCACACAAGTCTTGGAGTGTGGGCAGTCGTATCGACCCTGATATGACCTACTTATACCTCGACGATATCAATACGCAACTCATTATTCATTCACACTTAATCGGGATTCGTAGAAGTCGACGAATCGAGAAGGATCCGCGAGGACGAGAAAATATTTTTTCAGCGTATATTTTATATTTTATTCGAAAGATACCGTTGCATTTTGATAAGAATATATTTTCCTCATTGAGCGATTATGCTTTTATCTTGTATAGTAAGTGAAATCCTTTGCAAATCACGTTTCGACTTTCGTGCCGCCGCGCCGCTTTTTTCGATTCCTAGATCTCGCGTGTGTATCACGATATTCATTAACGCTCTCGAGTCCTCTGGGTCTCGGTTTCACTGATTTTTCTACCAGATACATGCCATTTTCCACGCGGCCAGTCTTTTGTGTCAGGGCGATTCGATATACTTGGCAGTTTATGGTCCAGCGTAATTACAGTTCTCATACACACACACACACACACACACACACGGTTGTCTTATGACGTCACCTCGTTACAAAAACCGCTACGCGATGCTTGTGATATCTTTTTAATTATTAAATCGTATATGACGTAAGAGATGACGCTTTTAATCTTGTGGACTGGTGGATCGCGATTGATTGATTTTTGAAATTTTCCCCAACTAAATGTTTGCGCGGAATTTAGAAAAATTTATCAGTCTGATTTTTTCGGGAAGCACCAAGATTCGGAATTTGTATACGGAGCGAAATGCGGGGAAATTTATATCACAAATTACTATGCTCCATAGTTTTCTGGTGACAGTTTCGTACGCTCTGAGAAATTTTAGCAAAAACATAGTAATTTTTCATCTAAAATTGGGCGAAAAATGTCAAATTTCCGCTATTTCCGATAGAATTTTCATAAAAATTACTATGTTTTTGCTAAAATTTTTCAGAGGGTACGACACTGTCACCAGAAAACTATGGTGGCATAGTAATATGTGATATAAATTTCCCGGCATTTCTCTCCGTGTAATTATGCTTGCTACTCCGCTGCCTGAATTCTTTCGTCGCCCAAATACACTGATAATCATCATTTTTCTGCTAAAATCTTTTCAACAACGTAATCCGAGATTTTTTGCCAATTTTTCGGAAAAAAAATGATGATTGAATATGAAGATTATATTCATGGCGGAGTATGTAGCATCGAGAGGAAAGCGAGAAGGGATGAACGTAATATAAAACGAAATAAAAGCGAGCGGAGGGAGCAAAGGACGAGAGATATACTTGAGAGCTTTGAAATGTGTTTCTCTCGATGGAGCGCGTTCAAACTAATCGTCTCTCGTCGGCCAGAGTGAGACTCGTTCTCCTGGTTGGCAAGAAACGCAGCAACGACAGCCAACGGGAGGACCGACGAACGTGCAGCCTGACAGTCTCGCGTTATAAATTACCCTCTTTCGTATATATATATACTGGGCCCCCGACATCTTCTGTGTGTGTTGTCTCTCCCGATCGTTCGTAATGGCCCCCTTTCGTTCCGCGAGTGCATGCGCGAACGAGAGTCCGGATCCACCGATCGACTTTGCCAACGAGAGAATCTTCCTCCGAGCTCTCACCCTGGCTACCACACTCTCTGCGTGTCCTCTCGGTAGAAACCTTCCTCAATTCCCTTGCAAACTTTTCTCTCTTCCGCACAATCTAACAGAGAATTTCCGCAGAGAGAGGCAGAGCAGAGGAAGAGAGAGAGACAAGACATCATAGGTACAATGATCATCCGAAGAGTCTCGTATCGCGAAAGCACCATTTCCAATCAAAATCCATTCGATTCGCAGATTTTGTGTTACTGGGACGATATATTTACTTCGACTTCTTTCCTCTCTCGTCTAACCTTTTGTTTCAATCCTTTTCCTCAAGTCGAACGTAATTTCGTTCTCACTTGGAATGATATTCGCGTTGACGGTGTTTTTCCATTGTGAGCCAAAGATCGCTCGGTTTTTGGAACAGCTACACGGAGAGAAATGCCGGGAAATTTATATCACATATTACTATGCTACCATAGTTTTCTGGTGACAGTGTCGTATCCTCTGAGAAATTTTAGCAAAAACATAGTAATTTTTATTAAAATTCTATCGGAAATAGCGGAAATTGGATATTTTTCGCCCAATTTTAGATGATAAATTACTATATGTTTTTGCTAAAATTTCTCAGAGCGTACGAAACTGTCACCAGAAAACTATGGAGGATAGTATTTTGTGATATAAATTTCCCTGCATTTCTCTCCGTGCAGTTTTAATTAACCAACCGCTAAAATTTTGTTGTGCTTCAAACTTGACGTACCTTTCACAGCGGAAAGATCCAAAGTCGCTTAAATCATAAGATGATTTTATACGCAAGTGGCCGATCTTTCGTTCGAAAGCGTTTCAATGTATACTCAAAACGAATCTTTGTGGAACTTGGACAATCTCGTTCGGACGTAGGTAGAGAAATTCGTCGTCTCTGGAGTCCTCGGCGCTGTTAAGTTTTGCGTCGACATCATCCACAGCTCTCGATCGAGAAGAAGAGTATAATACACACGGCCGCCGCGTGATATTTCATAATGCAATTACCGATCGGTTCGCTCTGTCACGAGCGCTGAAAAGAACGCAGAGCAGGGATGCAAGTCATCGACGTTTCTTGAGCGCATTTTTTTTCTTCTTTCATCTTCGTTTACCATATGGACATTTTCCTTCTCCGTTAACGATTCCGCTTGTTTTTTTATATTTTTTTTCATTCAATTTCATTTTCCTGCGCACGTACGCACGAATGTTGCTCGTGGCTGAACCCATTATTCCGAATATTCAGAATTTTGTGTAGAATCGTAAACTTTAGATGAAGGACACGAATCTGTTCGTCACAAGGGAGATTTCCGCATTTCCGGCTTGAGGTAAAAAATTCATGGACACGTGACTTTATAAATGCACGGAGAGAAATGCGGGGAAATTTATATCACAAATTACTATCCTCCATAGTTTTCTGGTGACAGTTTCGTACGCTCTTAGAAATTTTAGCAAAAACATAGTAATTTTTCATCTAAAATTGGGCGAAAAATGTCAAATTTCCGCTATTTCCGATAGAATTGTAATGGAAATTGCTATGTTTTTGCTAAAATTTCTCAGAGCGTACAACACTGTCACCAGAAAACTATGGTAGCATAGTAATATGTGATACAAATTTCCCGGCATTTTTTTCCGTCTGTAGAAAAGATTGAAAGAAAATTAAAATCTTTCAGATACGAAATTTTATTGCGAGAACAAATATCCATTCGAACGTATAATTACAATATGAATCTGAGATGAATTTTTATTTCAATCAATCACCATTCGATAGGTATGCGAGAAAGTTCGTGATTCTCTGCAGTATTGAAAAATTCAATGAACTCTTGAATTTTTGTTTTTTTTTTTCGTTGCAAACGGTCCCTCGTTATCGATCCATTCTTCGGTTACTTCGCCATGCACACATGGAAAACGACAGAAATAAGATTCGTGCCATACGCGACTTGGGACATAAAAGCAGCGACGATTATAAAATCCCTTGTGCATGGATTATCAGTTATTTCGTGACATAAGCCCTTCTGCAGGTGTTGACGCCTCGATATGTAGGCCGTACGTTATAATCCGCCAGTTTTATAGCGCTCTCTGCTTATGAGCATCGGCAACACACTTGCAAGGAAAGAGAAAGAGAGAGGGAGCGCGAGAGCTGGCTTAGCTCCGGGCTCTCGAGAATAAAAGGCATGACTCGAGGTAAAATCGAGGATAGTTGATACACGCGAGAGAGAACGAGGCAAACTATGAGTTCGTACACGATTATACTGTGGAAAATAATGCTAGCTGGAAGGGCGTTAAGAAAAGCGTAACCGGCGGTTTGGCGAGGAACGTATACATGCGATAAAATCCCGCACATGGGGAATCGTAGTTCCTTCCGTACACATTTAAATATATAAACGTGAACCCAAATTTGCGATCGAGCTGCGCAGAAAAAAGTCCGATTGCAAAGTTATCCAAAGAGAAAAGTTCTTTCCGCTTGGATACATCATTCCCGAGATGTTTCGATCGCATTTTCCAATCGGTAGGTACTCGTGGGCGTGGCTCATCGTGTCGATTGGATAACGCGAGTTCGTTATTCCTCAGCAACTTTGTCGAGCTCAGGGAAAAAAGGATGAGGACTTTTCTCTCCAGAACACTGTAATTTACTTACCGTGTTCATCGTGGATGTGACTTTTTGGACACTTTGTACGAACATGTTGATGTATATGCTGCAAAAATATACATACATGCGTGTGTATCTTCGGCCTCGGACGACCGATTATGGTTGCACTTCGCGTGTGTTGCAGTTATCGCCGTGGCGTTCCAGAGAGCCAGACTCTCCCCCCCCTCTTTCTGCCATGGTATTCTCGAGCTTACGAAGCGTAGGTTACACACCGAGCCAGATTACAGCATCGAGCGTGTGCATCAACAATCTTGCACGCTGCGAAACTCCCAACAATTTTTTATTCCGTCTTTTTGGTTTATTTTTTATTTATTCATTGATCGAGCTTGTATTTTGTCCCGGTGCACCGGTTCTTTAGGTTTATAAAGATGTTAAATGTCCCGCTCCGAAGATAACGTTAGTCTCAAATTACCGGATGTTGCGAATAGCCTAGATGTTTGTATGTTTATTCGAGTCGAGATCGGTAAGCGCTTATCCATGGGCACTGCAGATATTATCGAACGTTCGAGTCCAACGAATTTACGTTGCTTCCTTTCGTTTTCTTGTGGTAATTTCTTTGGGAAGTAAAACTTGCTCCCCGAGTGGGTTCGAAAGACATTTTTAAGTCATTTGTTCGAACTGCATCGATTTTCTCTGTTGCCGGCGTAAAAAACCTGTTGCATGCCTCGGGGTGCAACATTTTCATATTATTATTATTCGTATTTTCATTTCATAGCTTTATGGAGTCGTAAGAATGTGGGTGGAGCAGAGATTTTTCAGAATCCGTTGTTATTGCCGCAAGGATAACGTATTGGAAAAATTTCAATAAAAAATCTGTGAACTTTCTTCAAGGTTCTCGTCTGTCGGACGTTCGTTACTCGTTCGTTAAGAATTTCGATTTTTTATCGTCGATCAGAGTTTATCAACAATTTTCCGAAGCATGTTTGGCGGAAAACAAGCCGAAAATATTTGAATTTGTATTTTATTGAAATCATAGTCGTCACAAGGTAGCAATGAAAATCCAGATGATCGTGTTTACGTTCTACTCAACCCAGAAACTTTTTGAATCCACTTGGACTTTATTTATTTATTTCGGAAATTTTCAGTTGATGCAAGCTAAACGATGCTTACACGGAGAGAAATGCGGGGAAATTAATATCACATAGTACTATGCCACCATAGTTTTCTGGTGACAGTTTCGTCCCTCTGAGAAATTTTAGCAAACACATAGTAATTTTTATGAAAATTCTATCGGAAATAGCGGAAATTTGACATTTTTCGCCCAATTTCAGATGAAAAATTACTATGTTTTTGCTAAAATTTCTCAGAGGGACGAAACTGTCACCAGAAAACTATGG